>CAUYQV010187966.1:0-19861 GCA_963574575.1 Galagoides demidoff
AGGTTTATCTATTTTATTGACCTTTTCAAAGAACCAACTTTTGGATTTATTGATCTGTTCTATAATCCTTTTATTTTCAATTTCATTTAATTCTGCTCTAATTTTGGTTATTTCTTTTCTTCTGCTGGGTTTGGGATTGGAATGTTTTTCCTTTTCCAGTTGCTTGAGATGTTCCATTAAGTTGTTAACTTCCTCTCTATTTTCCTGAGGAAGGCTTGTAATACTATAAACGTCCCTCTTAGGACCACCTTTACGGTATCCCAGAGGTTCTGATAACTTGTATGTTCATTGTCATTCTGTTCTAAAAATTTGGTAATTTCCTTCTTGATCTCGTCTTTGACCCATCTATCATTCAGGATAAGGTTGTTTAGCTTCCATGTTTTTGTACGAGACTGCAAATTCCTGTTGTTACTGAGTTCAACTTTTATTCCATGATGGTCTGAGAAGATTCATGGAATAATTTCTATTCTTTTAAATTTACTGATGTTAGACTTATGATCTAAGACATGATTGATTTTGGAGTATGTTCCATGGACTGGTGAGAAAAATGTGTATTCAGTTTTGTTAGGATGAAAAGTTCTGTAGATGTCTGTTAGGTTGGCCTGAGTTTTTGTAACCATTCAGCCAACCTGTGCCTCTTTAGAGGACAATTTAAACCATTCACATTAATTGAGAATATTGATAAGCCTGGTAACATTTTGAGTTTTTTGAAAATCCAGTGGTGGTTTTTAATCCTTCCACCACTGTGGAAGTTGGAATTTGATCAAAAGTTTCTGAGTGAGTTTACTTTATTGGTGGAGGATTGCACTGATCATTATGGAGGATAGGTCTGAGAATATCCTGGAGTGCTGGTTTAGTTATGGCAAATTTCTTCAACATGTGAATGTCAGTAAAGTATTTAATTTCTCCATCACAGATGCAACTCAGTTTAGCTGGATACAGGATCCTGGGTTTAAAGTTGTTTTGTTTTAGGAGAATAAAAGTCAATGATCACCCTCTTCTAGCTGAAAGTTTTCAGCAGAGATATCTACAGTTATTCTAATATTCTTCCCCTCAGAGGTTATGGTTTTCTCATGTCTGGCTGCTTTCAGAATTTTCTCTTTCATATTAACTTTAGTGAAGTTAATTATGATGTGCCTGGGGGATGTCTTATTCGGGTTGAGTTGTGCTGGGGTTCTGAAACTGTCTAATATCTGAATTTCAGAATCTCTTGGCATATCTGGAAAGTTCTTCTTCATATTTTCATGAAGAAGAGCCTCAGTGTTTTGTGAAGCAACTTCATCACTTTCAGGGATTCCTATAAGGCAAATATTAGTTGTCTTTGAATTATCCCAGAGCTCTCTGAGAGAATGATCTGTTTTTGCTTACCATTTCTCTTCCTCTTTGAGCAGTTGGGTGCATTCAAAGGCTTTGTTTTCAATTGCAGAGATCCTTTCTTCTGCCTGCTTCATTCTGTTAGTGAGGGATTCTATCATATTTTAAGATCTCTGAAGTCTGCAAACTGTTGCCTCAATGTATCAAAATCTTGTCATTTTGTCTTTGGAATCATTGAATTCTTGAGACATCTTTTGAATAATTCCTTGAAATTCTGAGTCCCTCCTTTCCTCCATTCTGTTGATCTTATTTGCTATCCAGATTCTGAACTTGGTTTCTGACATCTCAGCCATCTTTTTATGGATGGGATCTTCAGTTGCATCTGCTATATCCTTCCTTCGGGGGGTTGATCTACTGTAGTTATTCATGTTATCAGAATTTTTCTGCTGATTCCACCTCATGCTCAATTTATACTGTTTGGCTAGATGAGCAGATAAAGGGAAGTTGGGTTGGGGGCTCCAGGAGTAGTGATTAACTAGCAATTTGCCCAAAGGTTAGGACTGGTGTCTTCTAGCACTTTGCCAAGGACCTGTACAGTGCTATGGGCTGAGAAACTGGGGACCTCCTTGTTTTGGTGAGGCTAAGTCGCTCTGTCTTGTTTTCATCTGGTCTCTGTTCTACTGTAGTAAATCAGTTACTCCGGGTTTAAGTCTCAGTTGTGGAGAAATACCAGCAATTAAGTCACTCTGTCCCCCACAGGCAACAATTGGAAAATGAAAATCACCCCTTCCCACAACCACACACCCAGGGTACCACTTTGGATAGTCCTCAGCTGATTGGCCCAGTTCAAGAGGTCCAAATCAATTGTCCCAGTCAGCACTGATCTCAGGTGGGGAAGTTCAAAAGGTCTCTGGCAACTAGATAGCAGGAGTCTATTGGCAGCTCAAGTATGACTGGCTCCAGTGCTCCATGAGGTCAGAAGGACCAACCCAGCAAATAAATTAGTCTGGGAAGGTTGATGCCTTCTTCCCCACCTTGCACCTCTGTCACACCCGGTCACTGGTAACCCCACAGGGCTGTGACCCAGTTCTCCCCAATGAGCAGATGTCCCAGGGGTTTATGCCTGCCTAATTCAGAGGGAGATCTATGTCTCCTCAACCAGGTCACTGTTCTTGGCCAATGTCCGGCAGAGGGAGGTGAGGCCTGACAACCTCGGGTGCTTAATGGAGGCTGGGGCGGTTCAGTTCCAGCCTTGCCCCTGATTGATGTTACTGGCAGAACAGCACAACTTCACAGAGTTTGTTTCTGTCCTGATAATCAGATGCTGCTTGAGGTGACAGAAACCACAACTCAGTTCCAGGCAGTAGTAAGCAGTTGGAGCTCACACTGAGCTGTCAGTTCCTGCCTCTGCCTGCCCGCCTTTGTCTCAGCTATGATCCACTGGGGGCTGGCTGCATCTTAACCTCAGTAAAGCAGTTCTCTGGCTCAGCCCCTCCCTGGGAGTCTGCTGGCTCTACATGCACATATTCTAGTCCCCACGTTCCCTTTACTCATGTCTGAAATCTGTCCACCAATGGCTGCCACCAGAGAAGGTGCCTGGCTTCCTCTGTTTGCCCAGAGAGACAGGGCGTCTCTGTCCAGGATAGCTCCAGGGGTATGAGCCTCATTGTTCCCGTTGCTGCTGTTGTTCTATGTCTGGGGGCACTGCCACTACTCCTATATGGTTCCCTCTCATCTGATCTACCTATCCTTACTCCCATGCCACGGAATCAGCACAGCCGAGCAAGGGCTCTTTCCCTGTCCACACCTCACAAGAAAATGCCCAAGAATCTGGACTCCATGGGGAACAGGCTTCCAGACTTTGGGGTGAGAGTGGAGGGGAGTTATGAGAGTTCAGAGTTGCAGATAGGGAATATATACAGTTTTATACAGTTTTTTGCCTGGAAGGACAGTGCCATGGCACCCTGGTACAAGTAGGAGGTCCAGTTTTTAGAGGATCTCTCTCGTGGGATGGAAGCTCTGCTCGCTTGTTTGTATGGAGTTTACTGCGACCCCTTCTCATGGGGAAAGGGACTCCTGTCTGCTTGGCAATGGATTTAATACCTTTTGTTTGTATCTTTGGGGTTGCAGCTTGCCTCAGCAGGGTTGATGGTGTTCTTCAACCTTCTCTCTTGGCTCAGATCCAAACCATCAGCTTACTTGCTAAACCTCTGTCTTTTAACTCCCCTTCTGGATGGAAGCCTCTGTGGAAAGCTGGCTGCAGTCCACCATCTTACATATGCCCCCCCCCCCACCGTCTGTCAGTTTTAATCCATTCTTTTTCCTGCAACAGTCTGACACATGTAGTAAATATTTATCAAATGTTATAATTCTGGAGTTGAAAAAGTCTTTATTGTATTTTTTTTTTTTCAGACAGAATTTCACTTTCACCCTGGGAAGAGTGTTGTGGTATTATAGCTCATAGCAAGCTCAAACTATTGGGCTCAAGTGATCCTCTTGCCTCAGCCTACCAAGTAGTTTGGACTACAGGTACCCACCACGTCTGGCGATTTTTAGAGATGTGGTATGGCTATTGCTTAGGCTGGTCTGGAACTCAAGCAATCTACCTGACTCGTTCTCCCAGAGTGCTAGGTTTGCAGATGTGAGCCACTGAGCCCAGCCTTCTCTATTGTATTCTAACTTGTTAACTTGTGTTCTTAATAAACAGCTCATGTCTGATTACTTTTAACTGATTTTTACTGAGGGAATCCACTCATACTAGTGCTCACTCTGAGTCTAGCATTGTGCTTAATGCTGGGGACATAAAGGTAAAAAGGGCACAGCCTCTTACTCCTGTTGAGTTCAGTTCAAAGAGAAGCATCTTAAGAAGTTAGTGTGGGGTTTCTCACAAGGTGTTCTACAAAACACTGACCTCTTGATATATAGAAAAATGCCTTCAGTTGTCACTTAACTTTGTGAATACCTTGTAAACTCATAACACATATTAAAGGCTCTGAGAAGTCCACTAAAAGTCAAGAAATCAAGAATTGTGTTATCTATTATTTCCCACACTATGTGGCTATGGAATGCTCCCTTTAGTTCCTGCATAATGCTCCTTGAACCAATATTCCAAGTTATATACTTTAAAAATGCTGATGATGGGTGATGCCTGTGGCTGAGTGAGTAGGTTCTGGCCCCATATACTAAAGGGGGTGGGTTCAAACCTGGCCCCAGCCAAACTGCAACAAAAAGTAGCCAGGCATTGTGGTGGGTGCCTGTAGTCCCAGCTACAAGGGAGGCTGAGGCAAGAGAATTGCCTAATCCTAAGAGTTTGAGGTTACTGTGAGCTGTGATGCCACAGCATTCTACTGAGGGTGACAAAATGTGACTCTGTCTCAAAAAAAATGCTGATGCAAGCTTTTCATCAGTTATTCTGTGATTAGGAAGGTTTTCTGATAACATTCTGATTAATGAACACTTATCTTTGTCATCTTGTACTGAAGAACTCTGCCAGATATTTTCCATTTCATCTGATTCTATATTTTTGCTATTCTGTTCCCATAACTGCCCAACATTGCACAAGTTTCCCCATGTCTCTGGGCTTCAGTTTCTTCAGAGGTTGTATGAGGTGTGTAGACTGGACTAGTGGTTTTCAAATCTGGTTACATCGAAGAATCACCTGGTAATCTTTTTAAAGAACACAGGCGTCACTCGTTTGGACTTGGGCTATGGCCTGAGAATGTTGTCATTTTTAAAAGCTTCTCTGATATCCACAGAAAGCTGGTCTGTCATCCATTAGTAGGTTTGTGTGTGTGAGAGCCAATGACTTAAATGCAGAGAGCCAAGGTCCCTTCTAGCCTGAATGTTCCTCCAGAGCTTGTGTATTCAGTTCAAATATTTGCATGCCATCTTATGTACAAAGTATTGAGGGACATAAAAAGGGTACTATATTATTTTGCTAGTGGATGGAAATTCTTCAAATGGTGGATATCTGGGTGTATTTAAATGGTCATTTTGGACTGGGCACAGTGGCTCATGGTTGGAGTCCCAGCACTGTGGGAGGCTGAGCTCAAATCCAGGTGGATTGCTTGAGCTCACTAGTTCCAGCCCAGCTTAAGCAAGAGCGAGCCCCCATCTCTAAAAATGTCCCAGTGTTGTGGTAGGTGCCTGTAGTCCCAGCCTTGGGAGGCTGAGCCAAGAGGATCACTTAAGCCTAAGAGTTTGAGGTTGCTGTAAGCTATGATGCCACTGCACTCTACCCTAGGGCGACAAAGTGAACTCTGTCTCAAATAAAAAAAATATTAAATGGTCATTTGGAGATCACTTCTTTCTTATTAGAAGAGTGCTGGATAGAGAACTTAAAATAGGAGTGCTATAGTGCTCTCTGTCAATTGGTGGTGAATAAAATCAAGACCAAGTATTTTTGAACTCTATGAAGAATTTTGGAAAATAGAATTCTAGGGATATATTCAGCAAGGCATAATAATATAAATGAAATAAGAACATTTTAGGAACTAAGGATTATTTTTGGCTTTTCTGACATTCAATGTCGTGTTTGGAAATTTGGGATGTTGGTATCACACAAGTTCTTTTGTAATGGTATACCTGAAATGAGTGGAATAGAGAAACACCAACACACTGGGTCCAAATTAAGCAAGGGTCCTTTATGATCAGCTGGGCCAAGAGTGGGCTCACACTTCAAAGTCTCTCAATGCCTAGAAGCAGGGCTGGAAACCTTTTATTAGGGCTTTTTGTAGGAGAGGGGGAGTTCTTAACACAAGCCGAATTTCACAAGAACCAACACCTGGCAAGGGGAGTGCTTGTAAGGGGAAGCTGGGGTTTTGCAGTTATTACTAAACTCTTTCAGCTGCGTTTCCTGTCTTAAAGGGGGAGTGTTGAAAGCCCTTAGCAAGATGGAGTTAGGGCATAGCAGTAGTTGCCTCAAAGCTTGATAGGTATGAGATGTAGCCAGGATAGCTGTCATCAGTTCATTAGATCTACTCCTAATCTAACCTGCCCCATCTCTTGACTTTACCTCGTTGCAAAATGCAGCTCTCCTGTCAGATCCTCCTCTTTCCCATCCACCTGTTGGGTCTCAGTTAATGAGGGCATCCACAGTGTTGGGCCAGAGGTCACCAAAGGAAAGTGATCTGTGCTTTTGTGTTTCATTCACTAAAAATACAGTAAAAATCACTCCATAGGCTGGGTGCAGTGGCTAATGCTATAATTCTAGCACTTGGGGAACCTGAAATGGGTGGATTGCTGAGCTCAGGTGTTTGAGACCAGACTCAAACAAGAGTGAGAACCCTGTCTCTACCAAAAATAGGAAAAATTAGCCAGGTATAGTGGTGGGTGCCTGTAGTTCTAAGATACTTGGGAGACTGAGGGAATAGGATTGCTGCAACCTACAAGTTTAAGGCTGCTGTGAGCTATGGCACCATGACACTCCACTGAGGGTGATGAAGTGATACTGACTCAAAAGAAAAATTATAAAGCAGAAGTCCACAGTGGAGCTACTTAGTAAATGACATTACTTTAATTGAAGAAGTTATACACACAAAATGCTAAATAGTTTTAAATTTGTATCATGTCACCTCAAACTGAGAAGTATCTGCTATGGCCACTATCTTAGCTCTCTTTTTAGAAAAATACTTTGAATTTATAAATGCATATGTGTATATCTGTGTGTTACATCCCCACACTTTGTAAATCCCCATTAGGAGCAGCCTGTGTTCTGCATAGTTGGTAATGAGTGGAGTGGGGGAGGAGACCTAAGAGACACTGAGGCCTGGGAATGGCAGCCCCTGGTATCCTTGTAGAGTCTCAGAGGGCCACCAGGGTCTCCTCTGTGCCAGGAGAGCTCCTATTGTGCCTTTGGTGATGCACCAGATTTTAATAATTTCTGAGAAACCTGCCTAATTCCTGGAAGGGTTTCCTGGGTTTCCCTTGGTGCCCTCCTCTCCTTAGAATGAACCCCCTCACCTGAGATCACCAAGGTGTTCCTAGAAAGTGCTTATTCAGAGAGGAGTAATTCATTAACAGATACCTTTGGGTAGGGATGCTTGCTGAGCCTGACCCAGAGGAAGTCAGCTGAAGGCAGATGGTTGTCACTGCTTCTCTGGGTTGGGATCCAAGAAACTCCCCTTCCTCATTCATCTCAGACACACAAGCCCTGCTGTTTGTGGTGTGATGAGAATTCAAGATTGTGGTGATTAACATGAGGAGTACAATGTTGAAGCTTGGTCATGACCCATACCGGGGGGTGCCTTATGTGGGTAAATGAAATGCAAACAGGGACTTAAGAGCTTGTTAGTGATGGAATGTTTGCTTTTAAGAAATGTTTCTGACCCTCCATAAGTAGCAGCTTGGAACTTAAGAACTTACACATCTAGAAAATATATTTGCTATGTGTGTAAAAATTCCCCTGGATGTTGTAACCACCGCAACCTGGAAAGATAGACTCGGACCCCACTTTAGGTATAATGAGTTGGTGATTTATTACACCTGTGTAGGGGACCACTGCTCTGAAGGGCAATTGGCCCTGAAGTGGAGGGCAGGTTGTCTGTTATACCTTTTTTCTGTAGCTGGGCAAGCAAGGAAGTACAGAAGCAGAACATTGCAGTTAGCTCAGGGTGGGGTTACAGCTTGAGAAACACAGCTTGAAGAAAGTTTCCACTTTTGTTTGTTCACTGGGAACTAGGGGGTTTTGGGGAACTTGGGGACTTTCCGTACTTCCTTATTCTGAAGGCTTTTCTTGGAATCAACCCTGGGGGAGCAGGGAGATGGTGGAGTTGGGGACGGGATGGGAACTGATAGACTCGTTACATTCCTCACTGATATTTTTTGGGGAATCAAACCCTTGATTTATCTGAATCGCTAGGGAGGAGTTGATAGTGGATATGTAGCACCATCAGTTTTATGGTTTGGAGTCTTTGTTGTATGAATGTCATGAGGCAGTTGAAGATGATGGGGTCACATGTTACTCCAATTAAGAGGAGGAGGAGGGGTCCTGCTATGGCTGACAGAATGGTTGTGAAACATGGGGACTCCAATTAAGAGGAGGAGGAGGGGTCCTGCTATGGCTGACAGAACGGTTGTGAAACATGGGGACCAATTAAATACTGTTTCATATCAATTATTATCCTTTTTTCATAAGTCCTACCACTCATGCAGTCTTTTTCTGACTAGGGCTAAGCTGTCTTTTATGATTGCAGAGTGGTTGGCATAAAAATAACATGTTTCTCCTAGGGCCATGCAAAGTCCCCCTTGTTTTAAGATGTAAATCTAAACCCCTCCTGTTTTGGAGAACTACATCCACTAGTGAGTTTAAAGATTTTTCTAAATGGGTGATGGAAGTTTCCAGGTTTTGGAGATCCAAATCAATTTGACTTGTGAGTGCTCTGAAATTTGGGCTAAGGGGCCCCGTTGCCAGGGCTGTGTTGCTCTTGGCCATGGTGCCTAATCCTATGCCTACTAGTAAGGGAACTAAAATGGGGGCTCTAGTTTGTCTTTGTAAGTCGAAGAGATGTTCTCATTCCCCTTTCCCAGAGTAGCTGTACACTTGAGGAATGATGTGGGTTAAGATACAGACTTGTAGGGTGTTAAGATTAGGGAATTAATACAAGGAGTTAAACCAATGGAGCATGCAAACCTAGTTCCTCTGGGGGCTACCAAATAATAAGGGGCCATAGGGCAGATGTAGTTTGAGAGTTGGATGACCTTTAAGCAGTTATCTTGGTATGCCCTATGATCCTAAAGTTTCACAGCCCCAGTTTTTACAACAGTAGTCCCCTGCCTCCCCACAACACTGTCCACTTGAAGACAAACCTAACACAGTCACAGGGCATAGATATAAGTCAGTATTTCTGAACTTTTGGGCTGATCGTAAACCTATACAGTCCCAAGGTTGTCTGTACCTTGACAGTGTCTTTCCCCAGCTGTTGCTGAACAAGGCACAGAGGTCAAAGTAGAAGGCTGGTTGGGTTCTGTCGCTGAGGTGTGGGCAACCTCACTGCCATCTTCGGTATGGGAGAGGATCCAATTGTGGGGGGTTAGTTGGTGCTGGTTGTAGTAGTGTCCTTGTCTGCCAGCTCCTTGCCTGGAGTGCAGGATGGTGAGGAGGAGGAGGGATGCTGGCATAACTGGAATTTTAGTGGGTCCCCAGTTAGCCGGAGGCTCCATGACTGGGGGATGTGGCTTTTGGCTGCCAATTTGGTCTGGCTGTAATGGATCCAGGGCTTTTTTTCACCAACCTTGATAGCTGTGGGGGTAGTTAAAATGACAGGGTAAGGCCCTTCCCATTTTCAAGATAAGGTGTCTGGTTTGTGTTTCTTTACCCAGGCCCAGTCTCTGGTTGAAGGGAGTAAGCGATCAGGGAGGTGAAGTGCCCTCAGGGTTAACAGGGCTCGGCTGGATGTAGTCTCAGAGTTCTGCACATAATGTCTGCAAGGCCTGTAAAGAGCTCAAGATTTGGTGATTACAAATGGGGGTTTGTAATTCATCAGTTAATTTGGGAATAAGGGGAGGAAGAGATCCATAAATAATTTCAAAAGGGGTAAAGCCTTGTATATAAGGTGTGCACCGGGTGCGCAGAAGGGTGAAGGGGAGGAGATCTGCCCAGTTACTGCCAGTTTCTATATGTAACTTAGTTAAGGTTTCCTTTAATGTTCTATTCATTCCTTCAACTTGCCTTAAACTTAGGGTCTGTATGCACAATGTAACTTTTAAGTAATTTTTAAGGCAGCTGCCAGGTTTTTAGAAACCTAGGCTATGAAGGCCAGGCCATTGTTGGACTCCAGGGTGAGATCCGAATCCGGGGATAATGTCAGTGAGAAGGTGTTTTGCTACTGTCAAAGCTGTTTCTTTTTTACAAGGGAACACTTCTGGCTATCCTGAAAAGATATCAGTTAAGACTAGGAGGTATTTATACCCATACTGCCCTGGCTTAATTTTGTTGAGGTTGAATTCCCAGGGCTCTCCCGGATTTGTGCCCCAGAGGTGCGACTGCATGTGATGATGCACCCGGGTCGCATTTACCTTGTTACATGGAAGGTAACTGGAGGCTGCTATTAGTCCATTTGCAAAGACAGGGGATGTACAGGTGCTTGGAGATAAGTTGGATGAGTTTTGTGGCTCCTAGGTGGGTTCCCTAGTGTAGCTGGTTAACAAGTTGTCATCCCAACATCTCTGGGAGGAAGGGATGGTCATCTGGGCAGATGAGCCAGTCTCGGGGACCTTTCAGGCAATCCAGGTGTTTGCTCTCTTCTCAGTCTGTTTCTGAGTAGACTGGTGATGGTGGCAGTAAGTGGTCTGGTAAGGGCTGCACTGGACTTAGGGTAGCCACCTTGGTTGTTCAGTCAGCCAGCATCTTTTGAAGAACAGATATTCATCCTCAAGAGGGGCGGAGAAAAGGATATGGGCAGGGCTGTCAGGTACCATCAGGATGACTCCGGCCACTCAGAAGGAAATGGTGGCACAGAGTTTTTGCAACAGGTCTCGTCCCAACAAGGGGTATAGGAAGTCTGGCATGACCAAAAAGGAGTTGGTGATAGTACCCCTACCCAGGTCTGTTATGCGGGTGGTGGTCCAAGGGACTTCCTAGGGTTCCCCAGTGGTGCCCACAATTGTTGCCTTTTGTTTTGTGACAGGTCCTTGGGGTTTCTTTAACACTGAAAATGTTGCACCCGTGTCTACTAGGAAGTCCATAGGGTGGCCCCTGACTTGTAAGGTTATCATGAGCTCTTGGGAGCCTAAGTGGAAGGAACCCTGACTTCTGCAATACATCCTCCTGGACAAGGATTTTGGCTGGTGCCAGTGCCTGTGCTTTAGCTACTCTCCAGGGACATTCATTTTTCCAGTGTCCCATTTCCTTACAATAGGCACATTGATTGGGCTTCGGGGGGGGGGCAACCCCCTGCCTTGTGGAGTTCCTTGGGCTCTGGAGTGCTCCTGGAGGGTGGCTATAACAACTTTAGCCATTTGTTTAGTGGTGGCCACATCCATGGAATCCCAGTTGTTTAAAACCCGTAGAGCTACTTCCACCAACTCACTGAGATTTTTCCCTTCAAAGCCCTCAAGCTTTTTGTAGCTTCTAATATCAGGGGCCAACTGAGCAACATTGGCTACATTTATAGCCCATCGGTTTTCAGGGGCCTCTGGATCAATATGAGTATAAGTTCTATAGGCTTTTAGTAGCCTTTCTGAAAAGCTACAGGGCTTTCTGTGGGTCCCTGAATGACTTCACTAACTTTAGACAAATTGGTAGGCTTCTTAACGGCCATCCGGAGGCCCTGCATCAGAATCTGGCAGTACCAAAGTAGAGCTTCCCTACCTTCATCAGAGTTAGGGTACCAAGGGGGTTGGTCACTAGGGAAATGAGTCTCCAACAGGGCTGCATTGGTGCTGGGCTTCCCATCCGGTCCCAAAACAGCCTTCCTGGCAGCTTTCAGGATGCATTCGCATTCCTCAGAGGTGAATAGTATCTAGAGGAGTTGCTGACAATCATCCCAAGTGGGTTGGTGGGTGAAAGCCTTTGTGGTTTCTCTGAGAATGGGAGGTTCTGGGTTTTCCAATTGTACAGATCACTGGTGGAAAAGGGGACATATATAATGAATGGCTGTCCCCCTACAGCTGGGGTGGGGGCTAGTTGGTGCAAGGGCAAGATGGGAGCTGCTGAAGAAGGTGGCCCCATTCCCAGGGGATTCAGGGTAGAAGTGGAATCTGGGCTAGAGGGCTAGTATGTGCTTCCTCCTCAGGTCTCTGAGGGACCACCTGGGGGCTCCCCCACTGTTCCTTGGACCCATGGGGCTGGGAGAACTGAAGGTGCTGGAACATCTGGGGGTCGTATGGAGGTGGGTACAAAGGATGGGGCTGGAGGGGAGGGTCCAGGATGGGGTCCTTATTGGGAGAGGGGAATATGGGGACTTCAGGCTCCTGTCTTTCTGAATTTGGGGCCTGAATCTTGCGGCGGCATGTCCTGGATGAACCTGATGGAGAAGCAAAAAGGATATGAGAAGGGGTTAAGTGATTGCTGCACTTTCAGGTGTACGCTGGCCCCTTGGAGGCATTGTCAATCCATACATCTACATAGGGATCTGGTCCAGACGGCCAGGGTGACCATAAATGGTCATCTGAATGCTAGAGAGAAGGGAGAGATTTAAAAGACCCAGTGGGTGGCCAATCTGGGTTGAAAGCCGGCCAGAGGGTGTGTAGAGTGCCTGTTTTCACTTTTGCACCATATCCCTTGGTGCGGCGGCTGAAATCAGAAAAATTACTGAAGAGATACTCCAAAAGAGTCAGCGGGGTGGATGGTCCCTGTCCCACTGCAAACAAAATACCGAGCAGACACTGACAAACAAAGATGAACAAAAAAGCAATGACACAGAAGACTGACAACCTGAAGAGACAGGGAGATGTCTCTCCTCTGTCTCAGGAACTGACTCTCAGCTGCATCCAGCTAGTCTAGTTCCCCCAAATTCTCTAGAGATCCAGACCGATTTACCCAAGGAACCACAGTTGAGTCACCAGAATGGAAAATTTTGGGACCTGTGACCCGAATCCATGGGTCCAAGGACCCTGGGGTGGAGGAATATCTCTCCGAGGCCTTCCCTTGGAGCCATCGGCCTGTGGTGGGCCCAGGTGGTGGCCTGAGGGCAAGAATCTTGCTGGGGCCTCCAGGATGTTGTAACCACCGCAATCTGGAAAGATAGACTCAGACCTCACTTTAGGTAGGATCAGTTGGTGATTTATTACACCTGTGCAGGGGACTACTGCTCTGAGGGGCAGTCTGCCCTGAAGTGGCGGGCAGGTTGTCTTTTATAGCTTTTTTTTCTGTAGCTGGACAAGCAAGCAAGTACAGAAGCAGAACGTTGCGGTTAGCTCAGGGCAGGGTTACAGCTTGAGAAACACAGCTTGAGGACATTTTCCACTATTGTTTGTTCACAGGGAACTAGGGGTTTTTGGAAACTTGAGGACTTTTGGTGCTTCCTTATTCTGAAGCCTTTTCTCAGAATCGACCCTGGAGGATCTGGGGGCTGGAGGGGGAGCTGGGGGACAGCATGGGAACTGATAGACTTGTTTCATGGAGACAAATCAGAGTGCATGTAGAGTGACAGTTCCAGCCTTTTTTTTTTTGATGGCTAAAATCCAGGATCTGCATATTGGTCTATAAAAGTCTCAGGTTCTTAAGTTACAGTGTTAACTTAAAGGGGTACACAGCAACAAGGCTGAGGAAATAAGAATCGGTGTCCAGTTTACACTTGTGTGTACTTCCTTAGTGTCATAGTGACAGTGTGATTGGTGTGAGTACTCTGTCCTTTGTGATCCAGGGTCAGAGCCTTAATTTCATCTCCCAAGATTGTTCCCATCTGGTGCTAGCAGGGAGTCCTGGGTGTGGTTAGGTCATAATTCCTGTTACTTCTATATACTTTGTACTTTCCCCTTCCTATCATGATTTTCCTGCTTCTATGTGAAAGTGTGTAGAGGAGGGGAGGAATACCTTCAGAATTAAGGAGAAGGGAATTGTTGTCGAACAGCTATCACCACTTAACCTCTGCTATTTTAACTGAAATGGTAGTCCTTACTAGAAGTTCGCCAGATTATTACAGGCTATTGATGAACCACCTGGAGCTCAAACAAAGGTAAATTACTCAAGTTATACAGCCCAGAGGGATGTCTTTGACCCCTAGGTCTGTCTGGCTCCAAAGCCCATGTTCTTTCCATCATACAAGTGACTCTTGACCTTACCAGACACAAAGGTCCTCTCTCATGTGCTTTGTGATACCACCTTTACTGTCCTGAAATAAGATTGTAAACACTATTTTCTACCTACATATATAATTAAAAAACATTCCTTAACCCTGATATTAGACTAAAACCAGTATATATTTCTTTCTTTCTTTTTTTGTTTGGGGGGACAGAGTCTCACTTTGTCACCCTGGGTAGAGTCTCATGGTGTCATAGGTCACAGCAACCTCACATCCTAGTTCCAGCTATCCTCTTGGCTAGGCTCACAAGTAGCTGGGACTATGGGGAGTCACCACAATGCCTGGCTAGTTTTTTCCCTATTTTTTTTAGATGAGATCTCACTCTTACTCAGGCTGGTTTTGAACTTCTGAGTTCAAAGGGTCTACCTGCTTTGGCCTCCCAGTGTGCTAGGATCACAGGTGTGAGCCAAAGCCCACAGCCAGTGTAGATTTTGATGTTCATTTAATTGGGAAAACTATGTTAGAAGATATAAAGAAACAGTCAGGAACTCGAACCTCCTTGTAGTGAGCAAGTTTGGATTTAAAAAGAGTAAGAATAAAATATTCAACTGAATGTTTTTGTCTTTTCTTATATGTGGCATTTTGAAATGAGAGATAAATATTTGTCAATATTCATAGAATCAGCACAATTCAACAATAGGAGCAGGCTGATATAAATGCTTCTTTCTTTTTTTGTCAGGACAGAGTCTCACTTTGTTGCCATGTTATAGCTCACAGCAACCTCAAGGTCTTGGGCTCAAGTGATCCTCTTGCCTTAGGCTCCCAAGTAGCTGGCAGTACAGGCACCTGCCACAATGCCTGGCTATTTTTAGAGAGGAAGGTCTTGCTCTTGCTCAGGCTGGTCTCGAACCTGTGAGCTCAGGCAAGCCACCACCTCGGCCTCCCTGAGTGCTAGGATTACAGGTGTGGGCCATCCCACCTGGCCTTAATATAAATATTTCATGTTAAAAATTCAAATAACATGAACAGCACTGCGGTCAGTGACTTGATTTTCTGCAGTGATGGACAACTCTTGGTAAGGGTCTGCATAAACAAACGTAATCTTGCCTTGATTTACATGGTAACTGCAGTGCAGGGAACTTCAGAACAAAAGGTTCTTTATGTATAACACAGAATTGGAGTAAGCCTCTCAGTGTGAATGTCAGGTAGGACACTTGAACACGTGGCATGAAGGACAGTGCTTCCCTGAGCTGGGCTTCTTGAGCACTTCAGTTCATATGGCATCCTTGACCCGAGCTCTGCTTCCCACAGGTGACGGTAGTGTCATAGTTCTTTTAACAACCAAAGAAAATTCCTGGGTGCTGTGCCTCGTGCCAGTAATCCCATCACTCTGGGAAGCCAAAGAGGATGGATTGCTTGAGCTCAGGAGTTCTAGTCCAGACTGAGCAAGAGGGAGACCTTGTTTCTACTAAAAATAGTAAAATTATCCAGGTGCACACCTATAGTCCCAGCTACCTGGGAGGCTGAGGCAAGAGAATTCCTTGAGCCTGAGAGTTTGAGGTTGCTGTGAGCTAGGCTGACAATATGGTACTCTATCCTGGGGCAACAGAGTGATATTTTTGTCTCAAAAAAATGACAGAGAAAAAGCTCCCCCCAAATTTCATTCTGTTTGCTTAGAGGTCAGTATCACTCTCCACCTCCAGCAACACTGTTAGACCTGTTTCCTGGAGGGTAAGTAATTACTCTACACAGTGTGAAATTAGGAAATGAGAAAAAAAGGGAGGGGGGAAGCCACAAGAATTGAAAACTAGGAGAAAGACCAGCTGCTGGTTTGTGTTTTTAGTTTTAGGATTGATCTTATAGGATGTAATTATACAGAGTTGAACATGAGCTTGGTTTGTGAAATTTCTGATGTTCCCAGCTATTGTAACATTCTGCAGGGTCACATGTTGCTGTGGCTATTGGACAGGTTTAAGGGATCCTCTGGCAGCTGGTCAGTCAGGGTGGCATCATGGGTGAGCACAGGCCTTGGGGTCAAGTTGGTGGGGAGGTGGGTTTCAGGGTGGGATCACCTGTCCCAGGTCTGAATTTTAGAGAGGCCACCTCTTAACCTTTGTTTTTCTCATGGATAAAAGGTACAAATAAAATACCTACCTTGTAGAAGTGTTATGAGAATTAAGTGAAATGGCATGTTAAGTGACCAGAACATGGTTCAATGGTAGTGTTCTTTCCCTAAAAAAGATTCTCAATGACTCTCATTTTTGCAATTTTTTTAAACCTTATTCAAATTAACACGAGGGTACAATATTTAGGTTACACTGTTCTCATTTTCAGGGTAAAGTTCCACTTGTAGAAGAGTCCCTCACCTAGGGCCGTGTCATACACCCTCACCATGTGCACATTAGGTGAGATCTGCCTCATGCCCTCCCTCCTTCTGCCATACATCCTCTCCCATCCCCCTTCCCACTTCCTTCTACCCCTACACCGGACTACAATAGTGTTTTGTTGTTCTTAGGAACATGTAATTGTTTATATATTGATTTCATATTAGTATGGAGTACATCGGATATTTATTTTTCCATTCTTATGATACTTTACTCAGAAGAATGTATTTCAGCTCCATCCAGGTAAATGTAAAAGCTGTAAAGTCTCCATCTTTTTTTTTGAGACAGAGTCTCACTATGTCGACCTCGGTAGTGTCATGGTGTCACAGGTTACAGCAACCTCAAACTCTGGGCTCTTGCCTTAGCCTCCAAAGTAGCTGGGATTATAGGTGCCCACCACAATGCCCAGCTATTTTTTAATTGTTGCAGTTATCATAGTTGTTTAGCTGGCCCAGGCCCAGGTTTGAACACACCAGCTCTGGTATATATGGTATATGTGGCTGGCACTCTGACCACTGAGCTACAGGTGCTGAGCCATAAACTGCTATTTCTTCTACTTACTTCTCATTATTTTGAAAAAGTCAGAAATGTCTGTTTTCAATGATTTTTGTTAGTGAACTAATTATACCATTGAATTTACAGTTAGAATTAGGTGCCATTCTTGGCTTAACTGACTTTTCCCCTTGTGGGAATAATGAAGTTTCTATGCTAGAGAATATTTCTGAAAACTTATGATCTATAGAGCTGAATATATTTTGCTCTTGCCAGAAACATAAAGGATTAACATAAGGCTCACCCCAGCCTGGGATGAGAGTGGGTGAAGATGATGGTTTTACCAGGGAGGCTTTCATTGCTTTGTGCCCCATGACACACCTCTCAAGATCTGGTCCGACCTTGGCTGATCATTCTGAACATTTAATTGTATAGCAGGAAAAGCTTTATTTTGTGAAGCTCTTCTAATTTAGGAGACAAGGCCCCCAAAGCCAGTAGGTAAGTAATAATCAACCATGTTTGAGCTCCATGAGGATTATGGCTGTGTGAAAGCTTCAGGTTCCTGTGGGAATCAGGAATGATGTAACCCTCAGGGATACAGGGAGAGGCTGAGAGAGTGAGGGCTAAGTAAGGCTCTGGGGTAGAGGAAGGGCTAGCAATACCTTTGGCAAATGTTGCTTAATAATAAAAAAAAATGTCGAGGAAAATCTCATTAGCCATTTTGTCATAGTTCAGCACATTAAAATACCCTTCTTTGGTACTTTATGAATGTATCCCCTTGGTTTGGTGCCTGTAGCTCAGCTGCTAGGGTGCCAGCCATATGCATCGGAGCTGGCAGGTTTGAATCCAGCCTGGACCTGCCAAACAACAACTACAACCAAAAAATAGCCAGGCATTGTGGTGGGCACTTGTGGTCCCAGATACTTGGGAGGCTGAGGCAGGAGAATGGCATAAGCCCAAGAGTTTGAGGTTGCTGTGAGCTGTGATGCCACAGCACGCTACTGAGGGTGACATAGTGAGACTTTGTCTCAAAAAAAAAAAAGATTGTATTCCTCAATGTTGTTGAACTTAATTTTTAGTATTTTTAATTTTTATTTATTTTTATTATTTATTTATTTATTTATTTTTAAGACAGTCTCACTATGTCACCCTCTGTAGAGTGCACTGATATCACAGCTCACAGCAACCTCCAACTCTTGGGCCTAAGTGACTCTCCTGCCTCAGTGTTGTTGAACTTAATTTCAACATATGTTCTCAATAGTTTTGTCAAATTATGCAGATTGCAATGGACAAATTTAGGGGTAGCACTGCAAATTTTAGCTAAATGAGCCATGTTTTTGAAAGAAAATAAGGTGAAATAAAGACTTGGTAAGCATAAAAAGTCCCTTTAAAATTTCTACACGACGCTTCACAGCTGTCTTTTCTGCTCTCTTTCTACCATTTTGTGGATTTGGGCAAGTTGTTTTAACCTCTCCAGACCTCAATTCCTTCATTTTTAAAATTAAGGCTTTGGATGAATTAATCTTTAAGGTTTGTTTTAGCTCTGAAATATTTTCCTTTTAACACCTCATTTACTAATTAAATCACTTTTATCAAACACTAATGTAAGATAAATAAAATTTTTCAAATTTTAAAAAGCATGTGGTGGGCATGGTGGCTCATGCCTATAATCTGAGCACTTTTGAAGGCCAAGTGTGGAGGAGGACACTTGAGGCCAGGAGTTTGAGAACCCCCTGAGCATCATAGCCAGATCTGGTCTCTACTACATAATTAAAAAAAAATAAAATTAGCCAGGCACAGCATTGCATGCAAGTAGTCCTAGCTACTCAGTAGACTAAGTCAGGAGGATTGCTTGAGCCCAGGAGTTCAAGGTTAATGGTGAGCTGTGATTGTGCCACTGTACTTCGGCCTAGGGAGTGTAAGTGAGATTCTGGCTATTATAAAAACAAAACAGAACAAAACAACTACTTACCAGTTTTCAAATATAGGCTTCTATATGTGGTATATTTTCACTGTAGTGAATGCATCATACACTGTATACATCATGCAGACCTTTGGAAATATAATCTTCAATTTCGGTGTTGTAAAGGATAGACCACCTAGTTCAAACCACTGAAACACTTTAAAGTTGGTGAGATTTGATCAAGTCCTTGGCTCTGACAAATACCCTCTATGTGATCTTAGGCAAATCTTGCCAAGCTTTAATATCTTCATCTGTAATATGGGGGTAATAAAATACTTTATAAAGTTATTTGAGGATTATGTGCGATAATGAATGTAAATTGGACAGCATAGAGCCTGGCCTATCAGTAGCACTTAATATGGGTTACCCAGTACTATTGTAAGAAAATGTGTCCCAGATTTTATCCAGCCAACATAAAAACATATTTTATGATGAACCTTTAATTAATCTTTAAATATTTATTCATTTATTTATTTAATTTATTTTTAATTTCCCTGAGACAATATCTCACTGTATCCCTTGGCTAGAGTGCAGTGGTGTGATCACAGCTCACAGCAATCTCAAACTCCTGGGCCCCAGCTATCCTCCTGCCTCATTCTCCTGAGAAGCTGAGACTATAGGCAGGCACCACCATGGCTGATTAATTTTTCTACTTTTTGTAGAGATGGTGTCACTCATGTTCAGGCTGGTCTCTAGCTCTTGACCTTAAGTGATCCTCCTCCCATGGCCTCTCAGAGTACCTGAGCCATTGAGCCCATGACAGACCATAATCCCCTGAAATTTTAATATGGCCTTTAAGAAGAGGCAAGACTATCCTCTGTCCTAGGACAAAGTAGTGCCATTTATTTATTTATTTATTTATTTATTTATTTATTTTTTAACACATGTTTTTTTTTATTAATTGATAGCTGTATACATTAATGCAAACATGGGGTACATTGTACTGTTTTCATATACAATTTGAAATACTTTCATCAAGCTGGTTAACATAAATTTCATGTCATTTGCTTAGTCATTGTATCAAA
>CAUYQV010187968.1:0-35392 GCA_963574575.1 Galagoides demidoff
GGAGGAGGGACTTGCCTTGTTCCTGGAGTTGACTCTGGGGGGAGAAGGGAGGAGGAGGGAAATGGGCTGGAGAGGGTGGGGGGAACAGGTGAGGGCTGGGGAACAGGAGTGGGCAGGGGAAAGAGGGCTGGGTTACAACAATACTATGATTTGAAATTATTTGTTTATCTACTATCTCTCCTCCCTTCCAGGTTGAAGATCCACATGTATAGGTTTGCATCTGTCTTGTACTTTAACTGTGTTCAGAGCCTGACACAGAGAAAATGCTGAGTAAGTATTCTAATTGCCACATAGGGAGGTCATGGGGGGGGAGTGATCTGGAGAATAAAGGTGAAGAAAAGACAGCATTTCTGTTTACGTCAGAGAGCAATAGAGAAGCACATTTGACTAGAGAGAGAATTCCCCAGGGGAACAATGAGATTATGAAATGAGGGGGGAGGGCAGGGTGCAGAGAACCTGAAGGCCAGACTGAGACACTGGGACATAATCCTGGAGGCATTAATGGGCCACTGGTCAGTCCTAAACAGTCACCACCTGGCCCCTGTGCCACCTGGTTGGGGTCCTGGGAAGAGACTCTGGGATGGAGAAGGGCTTGCAGAACCTTTATTAAGGACTGCTGTTAGAATCGCGGTCTCTGTGGAGCTGTAATGCCAGCTCAGTGGAAACCTCAATCAGCTCTACAAGAAGTTCTAAGGATAGGATGACCCTTTGGAGCTATCCCAAGTTGTGGTGAGAATGCTGGGCCTTTATCCAGTAGCACTGGGTGGGGGTTGCCCCTGCAAGGAAGTGTAACCTTGGGCAGGGCAATTTTCTTACAGTATGGACAGTGCCCAGTGAAGGCTGACAGCTGGGGGCCATCCCAGAAAGCTCTTCCATCTGGTCAGGGGGATACAGTCTTCATTCCCAGAGGCGAATCCAGGCATTCTACCACACCATGTATATTTAAGGGGCAGCATGGAAGACCAGGGGATGTAAGAGATTAGGGAACCCTTCCCGGAGTGAGTATAAGCTAAGCTCTAAAGGATGGTTAGGAATTAGCCAGTCAAACAGGTGCAAGGCAAGCATGTTTCAGACAGGGGAACAGAGTAGGAGAAGGCCCAGAGGCAACAACAGGATTAGAACTATTATGTTTTCAGAAGGGAGGTAGTACAGATTCTGAGAGGAAGCCGTCTGGTAGGTTAAGCTGTGGAGTGAGACACTCTATCTCCTCTCTTCTACTGGTCCTCTGCCTCAGCCCCTCTGCCTCGGGTGGGAAAGGGAGGACCCAAGGTGGAAACATATTGTATACCCAAAACCACCCAGGAGAAGGAGGAGGCAGCCTCTCCACCTAAGCCAGGCTTCAGTCCTCCAAAGTCCAAGAAGAGGCCAAAAATTTGGCATCAGGGAGCTTCTTAACCCACCTGCATCTCAGGGTGATAAAGAACAATCTGACCTGTTAACAAAGACTTCCACTGTGCCTATAAATTCTAAGGACCCATATTGTTCCAAGAGCTTTCCATATTACACCATTTAATCCTCCCAACAAATTTATGAGGCAGGTGATACAGCTTGGACATTTGTCCCCTCCAAATTTTGACCCCTATGTTGGAGGCAGAACGCAGAGACAGGCATTTGGTCATGAGCAGGTCTCTCGTGAGTGGCTTAGTGCCCTCCCCATAGCAATGAGTGGCTTCTTGCTTTATTAGTTCACAGGAGAGCTGATAGAGCATGGCAGTGATCTGCCCTCTCTTGCTCCTTCTCTCCTTATGTGACACGCCTGCTCCCCCTTCACCTTCTGCCTTAATTGGAAGCTCCTCGAGGCCATCGCTGGAAGCAGATGCCAGCACCATGCTTCTCAAACAGACTGCAAAAACGTGAGCCATATAAACCTCTCTTCTTTAGAAACTTCTCAGCCTCGAGTATTCTTTTATAGCAATGAGAAATGAACTAAGACAGTAGCCTTGTACTATTTTTATAAATGAGGAGATGGAAGCACAGAGATGTCCAGCAGCTTGTCCAAGGTCACACAGTGCATGGGTAGCAGAGCTGGGATGTAAAATATCCATTTAATTACAATCTCCTGGGGAGGGTGTGGGGATTAAACGGATAGTACATATGAAAGTTCTTTTGCTATACAGGCATATGGTTAGTGTGTTCATTTTAAAAATAGCCAAAACTGGCAATAGTGATAGTTAGGGAAAAGGTCTGTCTACAGAAAGTTCCTTTTGACAAACATTATGGGTGAGTAATTTTTGGAGGATTCCTTCCTCTTCATTTTCCTTAGCTCCTTCTGCAAACAAGTACATTCTGGGTCTGCTTGGGAATGTAACTGACGCAAAATTCAGATATTCTTAGACCTTTCCTTTCCTTCACAGACTGTGGGTGGGGTCTTCTATCTCAAATGTAGTTGTCCTTCTTAAACTGGCAAAAAATCCAAGTTTAGCAGCTCATAGCCTAAAAACATTAGATGAATTTAATGTGTTTTTAAAAACCATACCAGGCTAAGCACAGTCACTCCCACCTGTAATCCTAGGTCTTTGGGAGGCTGAGGTTAGAGCATGATTTGAACCTAGGAGTTCAAGACCAGCCCAGGTAACATAGATAGACCTTGTTTTTACAAAATATAAAAATAAAATAAAATATAAAAGTGGTTAAAATAGAGAATTTTATTGTATATATATATGTTTATCACAATAAAAAATAATAAAACAAGCAATGGCTTAGTTAAGGGAAAGTGGTTCAGAATGCCCAGAAAGAGCCCAATAAATGTTGAAAACAATAGTGATCGCTAGCATCAAATAACTCTCTCATCGTCCCCCACAAACAGGAGACAGGAGATTTTAACCCAGGCAGTCTGACTCCAGATGTCACACCCTGAGCCATTTTACTGCACTCCACAGTGACAGAGCTGCCTGCTGTTGGTGTCATCCATGACCTAAATGATCTGCAGGCAATCCCCACAAGAGCGGAGCTGCTACCCCTCTTTTTTGAGAGATCTGGGACACAGAGGAGTCAACTATGCTCCCTCATGAAGCTGGCAGGTGGCAAAGCTCCATTTTCAGATCCAGGCCTGATGCCTGCAAGAACCAGACAATGGCATAAATGACTGACTGCAGATTGGAAAGAATCGTGGCAGTTTTTAAAGTTGGGTCAGGGAATCAAGGTAGGCATGGCAGGAAAGACTTGGAGAAGTTTTCAGGGAAGGAAGGAAGAATTTTCAAAATCGATTGTTTGGCTGCTTTTGGGCTTCTGCCAAGCCAGTCTGGATCCTTGGAAGGTCTCTCAACCTCTTCAATATGGGCATTCATCAACCGGCCATGACTGCCAGGGCAGCAGCCGGAACCCAAGTCCTGAGCAGGTTCACAGTTACTTGCTCTCTGGCTGCAGCCCACAGCTCTGCCTGACCCTGCACTGTGCAGATGCCACTGGGGTTCCTGGGAGAGCCAGAGCAACCTGAAAGAGGAAGGCAGGACGCTGGCAGAGGTGGGGTGGGGCAACTGGGGCCATCTGGATCACTGCTTGGGGCTAGGGATCTTTGCCAAGAGGGGCTCAGAACAAACAGAAACCCGCACCACTGCGTCAATCAGAATGGCTCCGGACACATGGGAATGGGGACATGCACAGGCCCTCTGGGGGGTTCCGACACCATATGTGGAGGGGGTGTGCCCAGGGCTGGGATGGGGCACAGAATTGGTGTAGCTCTAACCTGTCCAGTTGCCCAGCCACACTGTCTCCAGCTTCCCTTGGTGGGGACAGACACACAGTGCCCCAGTGCAGTACAGCTAAACATTACTTCAGAGAGAAACATTGTAATCCCCCCCCCATTTTACAGATGGAGAAATAGAGTTCTGAGAGAAGCAACTGACCTAAGGTCACAGAACCGACTGGGCCAGAGCAGATTCTTCTCCCTACCTCATCACATGCCTCACACACTGAGATTACACCTTTACATGGCTGACTGCCTGCCTATCTGTAGCTTCTCTGCTATTCACTGGTGCAGTCCACCACCTAGCCCAGGACCTGGAACCTAGTAGGTGCTCAATAAATATTTGTGAAACTGAAATGAACTGGGATGGAAATAGAAACCCAGGTCCTTGATCTTTGAGGAAAGACAGAACTTAGAAATCCAGGAATGTTCCTAGTTGTTCAGAGCCAGAGCAGCTGGAGGCTGGATGAACAGACCCGACCCAGGGGCCCAGATGTTGCGTATCAGCTCGCTTCTTTCTGCTCTCTTACTTCTCCGTCTCACCACCACCCCCCAGACTGAGACGGAGGAAACCCCTGGAGGGCTTTGACTTAAAACCTTAGAGCTGGAAGGAACTTTCCATATCCTCTAGTTATTGTCTATGTAATGTTTTCTTAAATGATTTTCATTAAGTTCATTCAATAAATATTTATTGTGTATCCAACATGAACAAGGCCCTGCATTGCTGAAACAAGAAGTGTGTTTCTTGTTAAAATCAAAAGCAAGTTTATAAATCAGGACTCTTCTACAGCCAGAAGTATTTAGTAAGCTAACATCAGTATTCAATACAAGCCAAACATACAGATGCTATTATTTCAATAAAGCAGAGAACCCAAGTTAAAAGCAGCCATTTGGGGGGCACACACCTTCATTTAATATGGATGGCTGCATCTCCCTGGTTTGAAAACTTTGCATTGGAATATAGCGTCTTTCCTCCACATTCCTTTTTCTTAAAAAAAAAAAAAACCATATTATCTTTTAAAAAGTAAAAAAGGTCATTTTTGGAGAAATTATTCTCTTCTAACTGGAAGAAACAACAATCCAGGCATTGAGAGCTGCTCAGTAAACTGGGGGTGTGTACCAAGCCTTTTCCCAGCCAACTCAGACAAGAGCTGCTCTAGGACAACTAAAGAAAGCTGAAGGAGATTTGACATCTAGAAGAACAAGACTGGACAAATCCTTGGAATGTCTAGAAAAGAATCAGGGAGAAAAATGTACTCAAACCTGGCCAGACGCAGTGGCTCATGCCTATAATCGTAGCATTCTGGGGGCTGGGGTGGGTGGATCACTTGAGCTCAGAAGTTCAAGACCAGCCTGAGCAAGAGTTAGACCCTGACTCTACTAAAAAATAAAATACTGAGGCAAGAGGATCACCTGAGCCCAAGAGTTTGAGGTTGCTGTAAGCTATGATGCCATGGCACTCTACCAAAGTGAGACTTTGCCTTAAAAAAAAAAAAAAAAAAGTGCACAAACCTACAAGAAACCAAAGTTTAATTAAATAATAAAAAATGTGAAACATTGTGAAAATAGGAAAAGTTAGAGAATGTGCTCCCTAGGCTGACTGTATTAGCTGTTTGCTTTTCTTTAAGTGTGGCTCTAAGTTGATATCATATCTGATAGTTCAAGTCCAAATTCAATGGCTCCGTGTGTGCCCAGAGCCTAGCAGTTTGACAGTGTGACAGATACTGTTTTCACTGGATGCGATTCAGTGCTTAGTGAGTTGAACTCACCCTACAAGCTAAACATTCACCTACCCTATGACCCAACAGTTCCTTTCCGCTCCTGGAGACATACAAGATCTGACAATTAAGTTCACAAACTTGCTACCCTATGCAGAACTGACAAAAACATTGCAAAAATTCACTGAATTATGCATCAAAATCATTGACTAACTATGAGAAGCACAGCAGACCAAGTACACATTGATAGAGAAACAGGAAAGTCTCGGCAGGAGGAAGGTGTGTGCAAAAATGGGCTCTTGTGTCATGATCATGCACCAGCTCACAGGGCACTGTCTGTGAGGGAGTTTTAGTCAGTAAACCACTAACTGTATTGGAACACCCTCCCTACTCACCTGGATCTGGCCCCCAGTGACTTTCTTCTTTACCTAAAGATAAAGGAAAGGTTGAAAGGAAGACATTTTGATGACATTCAGAACATCAAGGGTAATACAATGACAGCTCTGATGGCCATCCTAGAAAAAGAGTTCCAAAAATCGAAGGGTAGAGTAGGCACTGGTGTTAGTGCTTAGCTTCCTAAGGGGAGTACCTCAAAGGTGATTGTAGTGATATTGAACAGTGATATATTTAGCACTTTTTCTAGGATGAGTTCGTGAACTTAAGTGTCAGACCTTGTGTATCTATATAGAAAGATATATAGATATATGTCTTCAACAGAAGGATGGTTAAGTGCACCAAAAGACAAGCATATTTATAGCAACCTCATTCATAATTGCTCAGACTTGGAGACAACTCAAATGTTCATCAACAGAATGGGTAAACAAATTGCAGTGTAGCTCTACAATGGAATAATGAGCAAGAATGAACCACCCAACAAACATGAATGAATCCCACAGGCATTCTGCTGAGTGAAAGAAGCCAGATGCAAGCGTACATGTTGCTTAATTACAAGCATGACATAAAACACAAGCAAAACTCATCAATGGTGGTAGAAGTCAAAATAATAGTTGCTTTTGAGACAGGAGAGACTGAATGAGGGTGCAAGGGAGGCTTTTGGGCTTCTGGAAATAATCCGCATCTTGGTCTAGATGGTGGTAGTGTGTATATAAATATTTATACATATATACATTTATATGTATATTAACAAACAAGTTAAACACTTAAAATTAGTGCACTTTATGAAAGTTATACCTCAATAAAAGAAGAAAAAATAATTTTATCAGGGAAGACAAGTACCTGGTGGGCATGCTACCACTTTCCCCTCCTTGGGCCATGACCAAAGGAGTTCTTTCCATTGAGGTAAGCTCTAATTCTCTCTTCTAACTGGAAGAAACAACACCTTATAGGCATTCAGAACTGTTCAGTGGACTAGGGGTGTGTCCCAAGCCTTTTCCAAGCCAACACAGACAAGCTCTGCTCTAGGACAACTAAAGAAAGCTGAAGAAGATTTGACATCTGGAAGAAGTCACCAGCATTCTTTCCATTGAGCTAAGCTTCAGAACCAAAAACCATAAGCTTTCTCTCACGTGTACACAAGTATCTTGATTAAGAGACAGAGTAAGAGCTCGGCGCCTGTGGCTCAATTGGCTAAGGCGCCAGCCACATACACCTAAGGTGGCGGGTTCAAATCCCCAGCCCGGGCCCGCCAAACAACAATGATGGCTGCAACCAAAAAAATGGCCGGGCATTGTGGCAGGCGCCTGTGATCCCAGCTACTTGGGAGGTGGAGGCAGGAGACTCGCTTGAGCCCAGGAGTTGGAGGTTGCTATGAGCTGTGATGCCTTGGCACTCTACCCAGGGGGATAGCTTGAGGCTCCGTCCCAAAAAAAAAAAAAAAAAAAAAAAAGAGACAGAGTAAGCTGGCATCTCTGGTTTTTCTAGCCACATTTTGAGGAAGGCTGGTTCCCACTATTGACTGGTGGCAGCTTCCCCAAAGTCCAGGTTCAGGTTCAGTTCCCAGGAGAGAATGGCTTCTGAAGAACAGACTCCGAAGCTTGGGAGTTGACAGCATGAGGGCCACATAACTAAAGAAAGCCCCAGGAGAGACTGGGGGATTAACTCAGCACTCAGGTAACCAGGGCCCAAAAAAGCCTAGAGATGGATTAGACCCATTTCCTATTTTTCCCCCCTTTTTCTTTTCTTTTTGATTTAGAGACAGGGTCTTGTTCTATTACCCAGGCTGCAATGCAGTGGTACAATCATAGCCCACCCAGCCTCAAACTCCTGGGCTCAAGTGATCTTCCTTCCTCAGCTTCCAAGTAGCTGGGACCACAGGGTTGTGCCACCACCTGGCTAATTTTTAGAATTGTTTTAGAGGTGGGGTCTCATGTTGCCCAGACTGGTCTCGAACTCCTGACCTCAAGTGATCCTCCCACCTTGTCCTCCCAAAGTGCTGGGATTATAGGTGTGAGCCACCACATCTGGCCTAACTGGGCCCATTCTCTACCAGGTAGAACAAACCTTTTTTTTCTCTACTAGCAAGAAATGGAAAGAGAAGAGAAGTATTAAGGTTATTAAGTACAAAATGTCTGATTTCCGGCTCAGCGCCTGTGGCTCAAGTGGCTAAGGCGTCAGCCACATACACCCAAGGTGGCGGATTCAAATCCAGCCTGGGCCCGCCAAACAACAATGATGACTGCAACCAAAAAATAGCCGGGCGTTATGGTGGGTGCCTGTGGTCCCAGCTACTTGGGAGGCGGAGGCAGGAGACTCCCTTGAGCCCAGAAGTTGGAGGTTGCTGTGAGCTGTGATGCCAGAGCACTCTACTAGGGGGATAGCTTGAGGCTCTTTCTCAAAAAAAAAAAAAGAAATGTCTGATTTCCTTAAGTACTAAATTTGATGGTAGATATTTGTGACATTTCACTTTCGCACTTCTTGTTTTGTTCTTATTGTGAAGGTACATCTTCAGTCTTTCAAACACTCACTTTGGCTTTTGATTAGCTCTCAAAATCTTTTAGACTAATTTTTGTGAAACCATGGATAAGCCAAAAATTCGTGTTATTTTCAAATATGAGTTCTGCCACAGAATCAGTGCAGCACAGACAGCTCAAAATATCAGTGAAGTGTTCGGGAGGGATGTGGCTAATGAACACACGGTACACTGATGGTTTGGGAAGTTCTGTTCTGGTGATTTTAATCTTGAAAATGAGCTACATGGGCAACAAGAGACAAAGGTGGCTAATGATGAGCTGAAAGCTCTAGTGGAAGCAAATCCATCTCATCCTACGTGTGAATTAGAAGTAGGGTTTGACGTTACCATTCCAAAAACATCGGACCATTCAAAACAAATCATTAAGGTAAAGAAGCTGGATAGATGAGTTCCCCATGAATAAAATGAGCGTCAGAAGAGAAATCATCTCGAAGCTTGCCTTTCCTTGCTGTCATGACATAAAGATGAACCATTTCCACATGGTATTATTATGTGTGATGAAAATGGATTCTTTTTGATAATCACAAGCATTTGTCAAAACATAGTCTAAAACCAAATATTCATCAAGAAAAGGTAATGGTGCCTATTTGGTCCAGTGCTGGTATTATCCACGACAGCTTCATGGAGCTGGTCAATCAAGTACAGTGGATGTCTCTAGCAACCATTTGGACAAAATGAAGAGGATGCTTGTAATTAAGAGCTAGGCCAAGAGAGACAGGCCAATCCTCTTTCAAGACAACACTGTTGTACAAACAACACTGCTCAAACTACATACGCTGAACTTGGAAACTTCGTGTCATCCACTGTATTTACCAGACCTTGCACCAACTGACTACCACTTCTTCCAGACTATTGACCACTTCTTGCCAAGAAAAATATTCAATTCTCAACAAGTTGCAGAAAATGGCTTTCACAATTTCATTGCCACTCACTGTTCAGGCTTCTTCACTGCTGGCATAAACAAGTTACCATTAAGATGGCAAAACTGTGTTGATAGTTTAGGTGCTACTTTGATTAATTGTACTGCTCTTGTTTTGAGACATAATAGACTAAACTTTTGACTTGAAATTGGACATTTCATATTTAATAACCTAACAAATGCTGGGCTGCTGGGAATGACACCCTCTTGATTTGGCCAAGGTCCTCTGGCAACCTGAAACACAGACTGCCCTTTAGCAGTCACCCAGGCTCTCTGGTCTTTTCAGGGATGGTAACACTTCCTAAGGGATTCATTCTTCATATCTTCATTATCACACAATCCCAAGATCTGGACAAGATGGGAATTATCCCCAGCCCCCTCCATTTTAAAATAAGAGAACTAATGTTCAGAGCTGTTATGTGACCCATAAACATCCTGCTAACAAAGTAATAAATTCCGGCCTACTATACTATGCACAAAGCCCATGCGCCTTCTTTGTCTTCTCTTTTCATTTTAGTTTTAATTTTTATGTCAAAGTTATACATGCACATAAGTGGTGAAATTCTTCTGTAAAAACTGTTATGAAAATGACGGTCCCTCCTCCAACCCCCATTTCCCTTCCCTGGAAGCAATAATTTTCACCCCTTTAATTGTTTTGGTATTTACCGCCACCATGTATGAAAATAGATCCACACCAAATAGAACAACTGTGGAATTTTAGCAGTGAGGACAAAAAGAAGATACTACAAACTTTCAGAAAGAGCAGGAATACATCATCTACAAAGAGCAGGAATTAGAATGGTTTTAATATTCTCAACAGCAACACTGGAAGACAGTAGACAGTGAAACAACCCTTTCAAAATTTTGAATGAAAATGATCCCCTAGCCTCGGCGCCTGTGACTCAAACAGCTGAAGCCCAGCCACATACACCTGAGCTGGTGGGTTCTAATCCAACCCGGGCCTGCCAAACAACAATGACGGCTGCAACCAAAAATAGCCGGGCGTTGTGGTGGGTCCCTGTAGTCCCACCTACTTGGGAAGTGGAGGGAGGAGAATCACTTGAGCCCAGAAGTTGGGAGGTTGCTATGAGCCGTGATGCCATGTCACTCTACCCAGGGGGATAGCTTGAAGCTCTGTCTCAAAAAAAAAAAAAAAAAGAAAAAGAAAGAGAGAAGAAAAGGGAGGGTCACAAGCAATACGTGGCCTCAGACCACTGCAGCCTCCTCTCGGCACCATGAACCACTCTACCCAAAATGTCTTCACTCAAACCCACACAGGGTTCCCCCCGAACTATGAGCAGCTCAAGGAAGAGCATGAGGTGGCCCTGCTGGGGACACCCCTCAACCCTGCTCCCACCGTGATCCACATCCATGGTGAGACTGCTGTGCCCAACCACATCGTCTGGTCCCTGTTCAACAAGCTCTTCATGAACTGCTTCTACCTGGGCTTCATAGCGTTTGCCTACTCCATGAAGTCTAGGGACAGGAAGATGGTAGGCGACCTGGCTGGGGCCAAGACCTGCGCCTCCACTGCCAAGTGCCTGAACATCTGGGCCCTCGTCCTCAGCCTCCTTGGGACTATTATGCTCATCATCATCCCAGTGATCGTCATCCAGTCGCGTGGATAGAGTGGAATCCCTGTCGAGGCTGCCAGTGACCACCCATCACCCCATGCTCTCTGCTCTGTGCCAGCCCTCCCTGGACCCCACCCTTCATGCAGCTGTTTATACTCACACACCCATCCACAAAGGGCTTCAATAAAGTGCACACACTCCTGAAAAAAAAAAAAAAGAAAGAAAGAAAGAAAATGATCCCCAACTTAGAATTCTATACCCAGCCAAACTGTTTTTCAAAAGTGAAGATAAAATGAAGACTTTTTTTAGATAGTAAAGATCTCAAAATATTGACCTCTCAGTAAGCTCTGAGAGCAAGGGTCCTCAAACTTTATAAACAGGGGGCCCGTTCACTGTCCCTCAGACTATTGGAGGGCCGGACTGTGGGCCCCAGGCCAAGTTGGTTGCTAAGCAGGACAGGCATGGTGGCGGCAAAAACACCCAGCGGGCCAGATAAATATCCTAGGCAGGCCACATGTGGCCCGTGGGCTATAGTTTGAGGATGTCAAACCTTTCCAACTTATCCAAAATTTTGTTCCTGATGGCCCTCTTCTGCTTTTTACCTCCCTCCCAAAAAAATTATTTTTCTGTCAATTTAGTAGGAATTTTAGAGAGTGAAAGGAGATAGATTCAATCGACTATTGTTACCTATAAGTTCTCAATTCTTTTTCACATTTTTATAAGCAACGGACCCTTCTTCAAAAAAAATCTTTTGTAAACGACAAAGATTTAAAACACACAGAAATTATGTTACGCTGGTTGTAGTGTAGTTGCTCTCCGTTAGCTGGCTGCAAAGAAAGTTCCTGCACTTAATCAATAAAAAGGGAATGGCTGAATCAGAATAACACCATTTTCTACCTGTCAATTAATTAATGGATCTAGGTAATGAGTACCATTAACATCTTCTCCTACACACACACACATTAATATCTTATGTGTACCTCTTGATGAAGGAACACATAACCACCTATAGTTGCCAAAAAATTGAAGCCTAGATTGGGAGGGATTGTTTGTTTTTGTTTTGTGGGTTTTTGAGATAGGCTGGAGTACTGTGGTATGATCATAACTCACTGTAACTCCAGATTCCTGGGTTCAACCCTTTTCTTGCCTCACCTTCCCAAGTAGCTAGGACTACAGGCTGGAACCATACGCATGAGCTACTGCACCTGGCCAAAACCTGTGATTGGATTCAGCTAACCAATTTACTAGAAATATAGGCATAACTCAGAGATATTACAAGGTGTCTTCCAGACCACCACAGTAAAGGGAAAATCACAATGAAGCAAGTCACACTAACTTCTTGGCTTCCGAGTGCATTTAAAAGTTATTTTTCCATTATAGTATAGTCTGTTAAGACAATAGCATTATGTCTAAAAAAAATTGCACATATCTTACTTTTAAAATACTTATTGCTAAAAATAATGTCAACAGCTCGGCGCCTGTGGCTCAAGTGGCTAAGGCACCAGCCACATACACCTAAGGTGGGGGGTTCGAATCCAGCCTGGGCCCGCCAAAACAACAATGACAGCTACAACCAAAAAATAGCCAGGCATTGTGGTGGTGCCTGTGATCCCAGCTACTTGGGAGGTGGAGGCAGGAGACTCACTTGAGCCCAGGAGTTGGAGGTTTCTATGAGCTGTGATGCCATGGCACTCTACCCAGGGAGATAGCTTGAGGCTCTGTCTCAAAAAATAAAATAAAATAAAAATAATGTCGACAATTATCTGCACATTCAGCGAGTTATAATCTTTTTACTGGTGGAGTCTTAACTCAGTATTGATTGCTGATAAATCAGGATAGTGGTTGCTGAAGCTTGGGGCATTTGTGGCTATTTCTTAAAAGAAGACAACAAAGTTTGCCACATCTATCGACTCTTTCTTTCACAGAAGATTTCTCTGTAACACGTGATACTGTTAAATAACAGTTTACCCATCCTAGAATTCCCTTCAAAATTGGAGTCAACTCTCTCAAATTCTGCCATGGCTTTAACAACTGAGTTTATGTGATATCCTAAATTCTTTGTTGTCATTTCAATAATGTTCGCAGTATCTTCAGCAGGAGTGGATTCGATCTCAAGGAACCACTTTTTTTGTTCATCCATAAGAAGCAACTCCTCAACCATTCAACTTTTATGAGACTGAAACAATTCAGTTGCATCTTCAGGCTCCACTTCTAATTCTAGTTCTTTTGCTATTTCCACCACATCTGCAGTTACTTCCTCCACTGAAGTCTTAAACCCCTCCAAGTCATCCATGAGGAGTCATCCAAACTCCTATTAATATCAATATTTTGACCTCCTCCCATGAATCATGAATGTTCTTTTTCTTTTCATTTTTTAATTTTTTTGAGATGGTTCTTGCTTGCTATGTTGCCCAACTGGTCTTGAACTACTGGATACAAGCTGTCTTCCCATCTCAGCCTCCTGAGCAGCTGGGATTATAGGTACCATGCCTGACTATTTTTTTTATATATGTATTTTGTAGATACAGGGTCTCATTATGTTGCTCAAGTTGACCTTAAACTCCTGGCCTCAAGTGATTGTTCTACCTCAGCGTCCCAAAGTGATCTGCAATGCCCAGCCTTAAATAATAAAACTTGAAAGTCAACATTATTCCTTGATCTATGGGTGGCAGAATGAATGTTGTGCCAGCAGGCATTAAAACAACATTTATCTCCTTGTGCTGGGAGAATGGGGACCAAAGACCCATTTTTGTCAAGAGAAAGCACCCCTAGAAAAAGAGGAAAATTGAAAAGTAAGCTGAGTGAGTTGGAACAAAGAAAAGTCAGCTAGTTTACATTTAAGCTAGGCTTTGTTAGCAAATTTCCTGCTTTTTATGAAATTCTAGCCTTTTGAGGATACAGCTTATAAACACCCCTGCTGGGTCTGGAGCACTCTAAGGAAAAATGGCCATAGAAGAGACCATGGCAAAGACCTAGAAAGATACATTAACTGAGTCATTTCCTGCCTAGTAAACAGGCAAAGCATATACCCATTGTGGAGATTTGCATTTGCCTGGGGCAGAGATCAAGGGAGTAGCTGGAGCCCCAAGATATGGGCAAAAGAACTTATATCCATTATTGCAGAAGAAGATCCTCTAAGGTGATGATGGTAGAAAAATTCCTCCCTCCCACCAATTCCTCAGAGGAGGTTAATGCCAGTGGTGTTTTACTCTACAAGAAACTAGCAGAGTTTAACACCTCCCTAGAAATCTGTGTGATCTCAAGCAGGAGGCTGCCCCAATACAAGGCTCAGATTTCAGAATCCTCAAGGCTACTCAAACCCCTAAAATTAATAATAATAACAATAGGAGCTGAACTGCTGTCTTCTTTGTTCCCTCCCTCATCTTACCCTCTGGGCAAATAGACTTCAATAAAAGCAGAGTGGAGCAAACACTCAGTGCCATTGCCAGAATTCCACAAACAGGCAGTGGACCCCTGAGTTCCCACCTTTAATTCTATTCTGTGTCTCATGTCTCTTTCTTTGCCCTCGTTTCTAACTTTATATTTTTTTAGTCAGCTGCAGCCAGTTCTACAGGTTTTAATGGACCCTGCCCCTAGGGCGGGACCCCAACACCGTGTACATCTCCTTCAGAGCTCTTGGGTGACTAGATACTTTGTAAATGAGCAGTAATATTTTGAAAGGAATCTTTTTTCCTGAGCAGCAGGTCTCAATAGTAGACTTAAAAATTTCAATAAGCCATCTCATAAAACAGATTTGCTGTTATCCAAGCTTTGTTGTTCCATTTATAGACCTCAGGCAGAGTAGATTTAGCATAAATCTTAAGAGTCCCAGGATTTTCAGAATGGTAAATGAACACTGGCTTCAACTTAAAGTCCCCAGCTGCATTAGCCCCTAAGCAGAGAGTCAAACTGTACTCTGAAACGTTGAAGCCAGGCATTGACTTCTCCTCTCTAGCTCTGAAAGTCATTGATGGCATCTTCTTCTAGTAAAAAGCTATTTTTTTTACATTGAAACTCTGTTGTCTAGTGTAGTCACCTTTGTCAATTATCTTGGCTAGATCATCTGGATAACACTACAGCTTCTCCATCGGTACTTACTGCTTCACCTCACACTTTTACATTATAAAACAGCATGAACCAGCCTCTGCTAGCTTAAAACTTTTCTTCTGAAGCTTCCTCACCTCTCTCAGCTTTCTTGGAATTGAAGAGCATTAGGGCCTTGCTCTGAATTCGGCTTTGGCTTAAGGGAATGTTGTGGCTAGTTTGGTCTTCTATCCAGACCAATAAAACTTTCTCTGCATCAGCAATAGCCTGTTTTGCTTTCTTATCATCTGTGGTTCACTGGTATAGCACCTTCGAGAGCTTTTCCTTTTACATTTACCACTTGGCTATGCATTTGGCACAAGAGGCCTAGTGTTGGCCTATCTCAGCTTTCAACATGCCTTCCTAGCTAAGCTTAATCATTTCTAGCTTTTGATTTTAAGTGAGAGACATAGAACTCTTCCTTTCATTTGAATACATAGAAGCCATCATAGGGTTACTAAATGGCCTAATTTCAGTATTGTTGCATCTCAGGGACTAGGGAGGACAAGTGGGGGGAGGGTGAGCAACAAAGAACAGCCAGTGGGTGGAGCAGTGAGAACACACACATTTATCAGTTAAGTTCACGGTCCGGTATGGGTGCCGTTCATGATGCCCCAAAACCATTGCAATAGTAACATTGAAGATCAATGATCACAGATCACCATAACAGGTATGATAATAGTGCCAATTCTGAAATACTGTGAGAATTACCAAAATGTGATTGAGACATCAAGCAAGCATGTGCTATTGGAAAAATGGCACCAATAGACTTGCTTGACTCAAAGTTGCCACAGACCTTCAGTTTATAAAATTCAACATCTGCAAAGCATAATGAGGCACAGCACCATGAAACAAAGCACGCCCACCCAGACAGGACATGCTGAACTGCCCCATCAGTAAATCCAGACTAGGGGAAAGGTTACTGGCTGAATGCCCTGGATTCTTCAGCACATATTACAGAGTAAGAAGGAAGAAAAGAGGTGAAAGGAGAATCTTTGGCTTAAAAGAGACTTAAAGGATACATGAAAATAAAACGTGGGTAAGTGGCTCAGCACCTGTAGCACAGTGGTTACGGTGCCAGCCACATGCACCAAGGCTGGCAGGTTTGAGCCCAGCCTGTGCCAGCTAAACAACAGTGAGTACTGCAACAAAAAATAACCAGGTGTTGTGGCAGGTGCCTATGGTTTCAGCTTCCTGGGAGGCTGCAGCAAGAGAATCACCTAAGCCCAAGAGTTTGAGGTTACTGTGAGCTGTGATGCCACAGCACTCTACCCAGGGCAACATAATAAGACTCTGTCTCAAAAAAAAAGAGTTGGTAAGTGCATACCCATATTCTTTTTTTTTTTTGAGACAGAGTCTTACTTTGTTGCCCTTGGTAGACTGCCTTGAGGTACAATAGCTCACAGCAACCTCAAACTCTTATTTTGTTTTTAAAGAGAGTCTCACTTTCTTGCCCCTGGTGGAGTGCCATGGCATCACAGCTCACAGCAACCTCCAACTCTTGGGCTCAAGCAGTCCTCTTGCCTCAGCATCCCAAGGAGCTGGGACTACAGGTGCCCCCACACACAATGCCTGGCTATTTTTGTTGTTGTTGAGACATGGTCTCACTTTGTTACCCTTGGTAGAGTGCTGTGGTATCATAGTTCACAGCAATCTCAAACTCTTGGACTCAAGCAATTCTCTTATCTCAGCCTCCCAAGTAACTGGGACTACAAGTGCCCACCTTGTTTTTTTTTTTAAGAGACAATGTCTCAAACTTGCTAGGCTGGTCTGGAACCTGTGAGCTCAGGCAGTCCACCTGCCTTCGCCTCCCAAAGTGCTAGGATTATAGGCGTGAGCCTCCAAGCCTGGCCTGCCTGGCTATTTTTCAGAGATGGGGTCTCACTCTTGCTCAGGCTGGTCTCAAACTCCTGAGATCAGGCAATTCACCTGCCTCAGCCTCCCAGAGTGCTAGATTACAGGCGTGGGCCAGCACAGCCAGCATACACCTACATTCGTAGCAACATTATTCACAATAGCCAAGAGATGGAAGCAACGCAAGTGTCCATACACAGATGAATGGATTAACACATGTGGTATGTACATACAATGGAATATTACTCTGTGTTAAAAGGAAAGAAATTCAGTCCCACAAGAACGCTAGAACATGGACAAACCTTGAAGACACTGAAGACCTTAAAGGCATTGAATGGCCTTGAAGACATTATGCTAACTGAAATAAGCCAGCCACGAAAAGACAAACAGTATGTGATTCCACTTACATAACGTAACTTTTGATACAGAAAGTGGAACAGTGGTTGCCAGAGGCTTGGGTGGGAGGGAAAATGGGAGTTGTTGTTTAATGAGTATAGAGCAGTGATTTTCAACCAGCGTGCCATGAGAGGATCTTAGGTGTGCCGTGAAAATTTTTAAAGACTATTAATTAAATTATTTTCAAAAGAAGTTCAAAGCACAGTAAGTATATTCTCTTTTTTACTCCTTTTTTTTTTTATCAACATAATTTAAGTGTGCCGCGGAAGTTTAACTATAGGTTCAAGTGTGTTGTGAGATTAAAAAAAAAGAAGTTGAAAAAGCACTGGTGTAGAGTTTCAGATTAGCAGGATGAAAAGTTCCAAAGATCTGTTGCACAATAATGTGACTACACTTAATGTACTAAACTATACACTTGAAATGGTTAAGATGGTAAACTTCACATTCTTTGTTTTTAGCACAATTGCAATTTCTTTTTTCTTAAGCAGGTACTCAAGACTAAATTTCAAAGTATAAGGAGGCAGTCTTGGGTGGTAAAATTATATAGAAATGCAAGGAAGTGATTACTATAAAAGTTAGGATGGGATTACTTTTGGTGGGCAGGTTGGGAGTTGTGCTGGGAGAGGGCACACAGAGGCTTCTGGAACTCCTTTTCTTGATCTTGGTGCTTCTTTACCAGAGTGTTCACAATTATGATAATTCATTAAGCTATACCTTTGTTTCTTGCAGTTTTCTGTCTTAATACAATTAAAAAGTAAGAAAAAACTGAAAATAAAGAAAGCTACTGCAGTCCTGATTCTTGGCCAACATAGTCTAATAAACATTTTATCTGAATTAACAGACAAGAATTTAGGACTTTGTGATGTGGGCTAATCTTATTGAAGTTAGGTGATATCTCAAAGTGGTTTTGACTTACATTTCTCTGATGATAAGAGATGGATGGCGATGTTAATTTGATTTAAGCATTCCACATTGTGTATCAAATCAGCACATAGTACCTCATAAAAGTATACAGTTATGGTTTTAATTAAAAATTAATTTTAAAAAAGAATTCGGGAAGTTCTACATAAAAGTATGTACAACTAGAAGGCACCTGTGGCTCAAAGGAATAGGGCGCCGGCCCCACATGCTGGAGGTAGCAGGTTCAAACCCAGCCCCGACCAAAAACAAAAAGTATGTATAACTATTATATATCCATAGAAAAATTGTTTTTATGCCAAATAAAAGGAATTAAAGAGTTGGGTAGCCCAAAGCTGGGCCTACTCCCCTTTTCCTTGCTGAACTATGTCTCAGTGAGGAAAGGCCCCGCACTGGGCTGTTTCCTCCCTGCACGTTCACCCCAGGTCCTGGGTACAGCCCACCTCCACCTCTAGGGACATTCTCACAGCGCTGCAATGCTTGAGCCCTGCCAGGGGTCACGAAGAGAAACAGGAGTCAGCAACGTGACAACCAGGGTCTCACCCCCATGACATAGAAAATAAGACTCAGACACCTTTGTTGTCAGCTGTCCCCTTTCATTTTCTGCTTCTCAAATTCTCTAATATGAATTCAGCTAAACTCTTTGTGCCACCACAAAGATGCCACCACCATGTGCTGTCACAGAGTCAGAACTGAAATAGCTTTCTGTCAGTTCGTGGCTAGAAGTGTCCCAGCGCAGGGTCATCCCTGACACTCACACAAACACAACATCAGGTACATAGGGAACAGTGGTTAAGAATACAGCTGTTGGGTTCCAACTGCCTGTGCTCAACTCTGAGCTTTGCCACCTGACCTCAGGCAACAAGCTTTTCTTTTTCTTTCTTTTTTTTTTGGTTGAGACAGAGTCTCACTATATCACCCTCAGTAGAGTGCTGTGACATCACAGCTCACAGCAACCTCAAACTCTTGGGCTTAAGTGATTCTCTTGCCTCAGCCTCCCAAGTAGCTGGGACTACAGGTGCCCCCACAATACCTGGCCATTGTTTTGTTGTTGTTGTCATTAAGTTTAGCTTGCCCGGGCTGGGTTTGAACCCACCAGCCCCATTGCATGTGTCCAGTGTCCTAACCACTGAGCTACAGGTGCCAAGCCACACAAGCTTCTCATAGTCTCTGGCCCTCAGTTTCCCCATATATGAAGTGGAGACTCTAACAGTATTCGTTTCATAGGTTTTTGGATTCTCAAGCTGAAATATGTCAAGTCTAAAAAGAGAGCTTGGCTCAGGGTAAATAATCAGCAAGTCTTGTTATTATTATTGTCATCATTAATTTCATTTAAAAGACACAGTCCCAGGATCAAAATGACCAGAAAGGAAAGCCAGGGAAAAGGGGGAGTTCTCCACCAATCTTTCCTCTATCTGAGGATGTGAGAGCTTGAAAAGCCCTGCTGCTTCCAAACCTGTCAATCACCTGATACCTCAAACTCACTACTAAAACCCAATTTCCCAATTTGAGAGCTCCCCTGCCCCTGCCTTCTACCCTGATCCTCTTCTAGTCTTTTATCTCTCTGAACAGTACCACCATTAAGAGAGACAGAAACAGGGCCGGCATCCTTCACACCTCCTTGTTCCTCAGCCCACCATGACCCGTCATCATGGCTTGTGGACCTCACCATCTAATTATGTCTCAAAATCATTCCCTTCCCTCCACCTCCCGCACCTTCTTCCTGGGTCACTATTGGGAATGGCACTCCCGGGGTTGTAGCACACACTCTCCTTCTCGTCATTCACTGTAGTTACAATTTAAATTACTGTTGGGATTATGTGATTAATAGCTGCCTCCCCCCACTAGACTTTAAGCTCCAAGAGGGTGGGGGCCATGCCTGAGTTAGCTTGCCTTGTTATCTCCGGGGTTTAGCATATTCCTGGCATGTAGCAGATGCTCAGTGAAGAGATGCTGAATGAACTAAATGTTAGATTGAAGAAGGAGCCTACTTCCCCATCTCAGTTGCCACCATTTGCATGCTGCTGCTCAAGGGAGCACCACCTTCTGCAGCCCTTAGAGCCCTCCCTGTAGGAGCCACACCTGCTCCCCACCTCACCCTTCTCTCCAGCTTCTCAGAGCCTCCAGACCAGCCATGATGAGCCAGGAGCAGGACCGTTGCCTTGAACTGAGATAGCCATGCACACCTGGCCTCTCCAACCCTGCCAAGTGCCAGAAATTCCTCTGCCAGACCCCACACCCACCCACCCCTGCCTTGCCAGTGAGTTTGGGTACTTCCCCAAGGCCTGAAAAATTCTTAAAGACAGTCTGCACAGTCATCTGAAGAACCTGTTCCCCGATCAGGAAGCTCTTCCAGATCTTGCGGAGGGCTTGCTCAGTAAGTACCCCCTAAGCATCTACCATGGCCAGGGGCTGTTTGAGATGGTCAGGATCCATCCGTGGACACCCTTTCTCTCCTTTATCCTTGCTAATATTTTGTTCAGTCTCCTACCCTGGTCCCTTGTTGTTTTTTTCTCCAATTATTACTCTAAGTAATCATGGTGCTTTATTCCCCGAGTCAATGCTCTGTCAAGCAATGGGCATACAGCAATTCCAGCCAATAAAACTTGAAGCAACATCTGCAGGGGACCAGTGGGAAGGTTTTCCTCACACTCTTACAAAGGGACATAAGGAAGAAACTCCTCCCTCCCTGGGTCAACACCGTGTTTTGCCTGGAGCTGTGGCAGCAATCTTATGACCTTGAGGGAAATGGCCAACACTCTGAGAAGGGCAGTGCTGAAAGACAGAAAGAACCTGGGTTATGGTGACGCTGCTGAGCTTCTGAACTCACCCTCCTAGACTTCAGCACCCTTGGTCTTCTCGTGGCATGCAGTGATCAAAGCCTCACTGCGTAAGCTCATCCTGGATGAGTTTTCTATTATCAAAAGCAAAAGCCACCCACAGGGGCAATGGAGGAAGCTAGCTAGACCTCAGTACTTGTTTATGATCCCCCACTCCCAACCTGGAAGTTGGAAGTCTCTACCCCATTTCACAGGGGAGGCAGCTGAGACCCAGAGGTCGAAAGGGATTTGCTCTGTCACACACTGAGTGCCTGGAGGAGCTGGAACTGAAACCCAGGTCAGTGGTCTTTCTGCTACACTGACAGGGGGTCGGGTTTGATCACTGTGTCCATCAGAACTCCGCTACGAGTGCAAGGAAGGTGAGCCAGTCCAGACTGAGCTAAGGAGGATATATTGGCTCTCATTTCAAACCACAGAGAGGGCAAAGTGGTAACAGCATGCAGAACCCCTCATCCTTGCTTCTCTCTGACACCATGCTCTAGGGCCAACTGCCCACTAGGCTAGAATCCTGCCCACTAGCAGCCCTAGTCTCACATCCCGATAGACAAGAGGCCAGAAAGGACAAGGGCCTTACTTTCCCCAGATCAAATTTTATTGGCCAAGCCTGGGCCACATACCCGCTCCTCGTGCTAATAATCATGACTCTGAATCTTGGATGCTACTTCCTGCTCTGTGGCTTGGGCCACTCAAGCTCTCTAAGACTCATTTTGGCCATCCTTAAATTAGGATAATAGCAGTACCTACTTTACTGGGTTGCTGTGAGTATCCTTCATTTCTTCAACGAATAGATTTTACAGGCCAGCTATATGCCAGGAAGCCTGTTAAGTGACGCTACCATAGAGGACAGAAGCCCACTCCCTGCCCTCATGAAGTTTATGGTCTAACAAGACAGGCATTAAACAAATGTGTGTGGCTCGGCACCTGTGGCTCAAATGGCTAAGGCACCAGCTACATACACCTGAGCTAGCCGATTCAAATCCAGCCCAGGCCCGCCAAACAACAATGATAGCTGCAACCAAAAAATAGCCAGGTGTCGTGGCAGGTGCCTGTAGTCCCAGCTACTTGGGAGGCGGAGGCAGGAAACTCTCTTGAGCCCAGGAGTTGGAGGTTGCTGTGAGCTGTGATGCCACAGCACTCTACCCAGGGCGACAGCTTGAGGCTCTGTCTCAAAAAAATAATAATAATAATGTGTGCATGAATATCTCCAATACAACTGTGCTTGGTGTTCTACAGGACAAGTCTAGGTCCAGAGAGACTCCTAACTGTATAGGTTTTTACTTAGCATCTTCCCAACCACCCAGCCTCCCCCCTAGCAGCTTCCCATGAGGAAAGGAGCTGGGTGACCTAACTGCCCTTCAATTGATTACCAGCCTCCTGGGAGACAGAGAGTACATGTGTTGGGACAAGCAGCATGGTCCTGGTGGGCAGTGTGCACCCAGCTCACCACATCTCCACTTGGCCCAGGGCAGCACCCTCCTGGCCCCAGCCTGAAGCCCCAGTGGCTTCTCAGGTTGCAGAGTCTCCCAAGCTCTTCCCCTGACTCCATGTCAAGCCCGAAATGAAGGAGTATTGCAGAGATGTTCACTGCACAAGCAACTTTCCGTGTGCCATTGCCTGGCTCTGCTATCATTGGCACAAGGCCTGCCCCTGCCCAAGCTGCTGCGCTGTCGAATCACTTCCTGGTGACTGCCTCTGGAGGAATCATTTGCAAGACTCTTTGTGATCCAGGCATATGTCTGTGGAACACACTTTGTGGCCAACAGGAGCCTCTGGGGCTCCCTTCCCAGCTCTCTTGCACAGAAGTACTGTTTTCTCAGAAGGGCCATGAAGCCACTGCACTGGGTTACTCGCTATCACGAACACTAGCTTAGTTCTTTTCCCCTGCACCACTGCCCTGACCTCAACTCAAGCCCTCGTGACCCTAATGAGGACCCTGGTTCCCTGTGTGGCCACCCAGGCTCTGGAGTCTCCCATCCAATGTTGCCCACAGCACACGGCACTCCTTCATGTGAGTGCATTCAGCGGTTCCCTGGGGCTGCACAGTCACACCAACCGCCTGATGTTGGCACAAGGCCCTTGTGACCTGGCCTCACCTGGCATTTCCAACCATGTGCTCTTAGCCAGCCAAGCATATTGTACATAGTTTTTTGTTTTTGTTGTTGTTGTTGGTTGGTTGGTTTGTAGTTTTTTGGCAGGGGCCGGGTTTGAACCTGCCACCTTCCGTATATGGGGCCGGCACCCTACTCCTTTGAACCACAGGTGCCGCCCCTGTCCAGGGTTTTTATGGGAACATCATGTACTTCTGTCAAATGTGTGCCCCCTCACGTATTAATTTACTCTGTGCCAGGCTCTGTGCTTGGCTCTGGAACAGAATGGTGAGCAGCAGAGACAGAGTCCTCACCCTCAGGGAGGCCATGCTCTAGTTTGGGAGGAAGATAGCAATGGAACAAAATGATCACACGAGTGTGATTCCAGTGAGAGCTATGAAGGAACCACGTAGGTCGTTGAGAGTATAAACAGAGAAGTGTGACTTTGCCTGAGAGGCAGAGGCGGCTCTGACATGAGCTCAGCCTGGCTGCTGGGTGAATGAGTCGTATCTCCAGGCAAAGGGCCTGGGGGCAGGGAAGGCATTGCACTAGGATGCTGAGGCTGAGGGCACCCTCAAGCCCCAGGACCTGTTAGCCTGGCTGGGCTAGGAGAAACGGGTTCCTATAAGTGGCTCATGCTAAGACCCAAGAGCTAAATCTTAAATTCCAGGTTCATTTAGTGCAGGGAGGCAGTCACAGAAACAAGTTATATGGAAATCTCATACACACCCCTAGCTGCTGCCTGTAATCGGCCAGAGACAGGAGGTGGTGAGCCCCAGGGGCCCTTGCTGGCTTTCCAGAGCACTCTGCACACCCTTCATCTCCCACACTCACCCGTGGCCCTCAGCCAACAGGGCCTATAGAGAAAGGACTTCCTTAGGACTGAAGAGATCTAGAAACAAGCCACCAGAAACAGAGGAAAGGGTCCCCAGGTACTCCCTTCTGTGCTCAAGTCTGCCCACCAGCACACCCCTCACCCCAGAGGCCTCAAAGGGTTTCCCATTCCTGCTGAAACCTGGGGCCTCACTCCTTGTCCGTCCTCAGGACTAGTCCCCTCCTCACAGTGACTCAGTGGCCTCACATTCAGTCAGGTGCCTACAATTTTAAAAAATCTACAGGCTAGATAGTTCTCAGGATCAGAAAGCAAGTTTTCAAGTTCAGTAAGATAGACGCAGCCACAGTTCTAGAACTCTTGGCCCAGCTACCTGACCTTTACCTATTACAGTTAGCCTTGGCGTCCTAGTACAGCCATCTACCCTCAGCCCGAAGCTGAGGCAGCTTCTCTGCCTCCAACCACCCACTTACTGAGCCTTGCTCTGCCCCAGCCGCTGCTGAGTGAGTGCACAGGTGAATATGATACAGTCCCTAGGCTGCAGGAGCTCATCTACCTCTGAGAGATAGTCATATAAACCCTGTGCAGTGTGACAGGCCCCCAGCAGAGGTGCATTTAAGCCACTGCAGGAATTGGGCCAGTGGAGCCAAGAGCATTGCCCAGGAGAGAGAGGAGGCTGCTTGGGGGAGTCATCTCTGGAGCTGGTCTTGAATGACAAGAGGGAAAGGCTGGGGAAACTGTCTCCTAGAGAGGACACAAATGAATGTTCTTCAGACTCAGGCAGAAAAACATCTTTTCACGTGCTTATTGGCCATATTTATCTCTTCTTTGAACAAATGTCTATTCAGATCCTTTTTTTATTTTATTATTTTTTAATTGTTTGGGATTCATTGAGGGTACAAAGGATTAGATTATACTGATTACATTTGTTAGATAAAGTCCCTCTTGTAATGGTGTCCTGCCCTGTGTGCCTTCCACCACGACCCCACATCCACCTCCCACGCTCAATCCCCTACCCACCCCCCTTGTATTAGCTCATCTACTGCCTTCAGATTAGAGTTGAGTATGTTGGATTCTTGCTTCTCCATTCTTGTGATGCTTTACCAAGAAGATGTGTTCCACCTCCATCCAGGTTTATACAAAAGATGTAATGTCTTCATCTTTTTTAGTGGTTGAATAGTATTCCATGGTATACATATACCACAGCTTGTTAATCCGTTCCTGGGTTGGTGGGCATTTCCATTGTTTCCACATTTTGGTGATTGTAAATTGAGCTGCGATAAAGTCTAGTGCAAATGTCCGTATGATAAAAGGATTTGTTTTCTTCTGTATAGGTGTCTAGTAATGGGATTACAGGATCAAATGGGAAGTCTAATTTGAATTCCTTGAGGATTCTCCATACTTCCTTCCATAAAGTTTGATTAGGTTGCAGTCACACCAGCAGTGTAAAAGTGTTCACTACTCTCCAAATTCATGCACTATCTGCAGCTTTGAGACTTTATGATGTGGGCCATTCTCACTGGGGTTAGGTGATATCTCAGCATAGTTTGACTTGCATTACTCTGATGATTAGGGATGATGAGCATTTTTTCATATGTTTGTTAGCCATTTGTCTATCTTCTTTAGAGAGGGTTCTATTCATGTCTCTTGCCCAGTGATATATGGGATTGTTGGGTCTTTTTTTTGTTGATGAATTTGAGTTATCTATAGATCCTAGTTATCAAGCTTTTGTCTGATTCATAATACACAAATATCTTTTCCCATTCTGAAGGGAATGTCTGTTTGCTTTGATTGTTGTTTCCTTAGCTGTACAAAGCTTTTCTGTTTAACTGAGTCCCATTTGTTTCTTTTTGTTATTACAATTCCCATGGAAATCTTCATAAAATCTCTACAGGCCAATATCTTCAAGTGTTTTCCCCACACTTTCTTCAAGGATTTTTATTGTTTCATGCCTTAGATTTAAATCTTTTATCCATCTTGGCTCAATTTTTGTAAGTGGTGAGAGGTGGAGGTGTAGTTTCAATCTTTTACACGTGGATATCCAGTTCTCCCAACACCATTTATTGAATAGGGATTCTTTTCCCCAGTGTATGTTCTTGTTTGGTTTATCAAAGATCAGGTGGCTGTAAGAGGTTAGTTTCCTCTCATAGTTTTTTTTTCAACTTGGTTCCAAATGTCAATGTCTCTATTTTTGTGCGAATACCATGCTGTTTTGATCACTCTGGCTTTGTAGTACAGCTGAACATCTGATAGGGTGATAACCTCAGCTTTGTTTTTTTTTTGTTTTTGTTTTTGTTTTGAGACAGAGTCTCACTATGTTGCCCTCGGTAGAGTGTTGTGCTATCACAGCTCACAGCAACCTCAGACTCTTGGGCTTAAGCAATTCTCTTGCCTCAACCTCCCAAGTAGCTGGGACTACAGGCACCAGCCACAATGCCCGGCTTTTTTTTTTTGTTGCAGTTGTCATTATTGTTTAGCTGGCCCAGGCTGTGTTCAAACCCGCCAGCCTGGGTGTATGTGGCCAGCACCTTAACCACTGAGCTACAGGCACCTCCCACCAGCTTTGCTTTTATTTCTAAGAATTGCCTTGGCTATAGAGGGTTTCTTCATGGTTCCACACAAAACAAAGAATTCTTTTTTCCAGTTCTTGAAAATATGATGGTGTTATTTTAATGAGGATTGCACTGAATCTGTAGATTGCTTTGGGTAAAATAAACATTTTCACATTGTTGATTCTTCCCAGTCATGAGCATAGTATGTTCCTCCATTTGTTAATATCTTTCATGTTCCATTTGTGCTCTGCTAAAATATCAGCTGATTGGGGTACTTTACTTAGTAAGGGGACCCAAACCTTCACTGGCCACCTTTTGTTCATTGCTATGTTTTACATTAACTTTTAGTATTGACATAGGAATACCAAGAGGTGCCCCAAAGTTGCAGACATCTTTCTTCTGCCCCTCCTTTGTAGCAGCAACCCAAATTCAATCCAAATTCTCCTTGGCTCAGAGCCCAACATAGCCAACTAGCAGCCTCAATTCAATAGAATCTGGACTATGTCCCTGATGGAAGCTTTCCTCATCCTAAGGCCTTCAAGCCAGCACAGGTCAAAGTTGCACAGGCAAAAGGAACTAATTCTGTAAGTGTGGTAGCAAATGGAATTGTGAGAAAAGCCCCTCCCATTTCCACACCTTGGTTTCTATCAAAGAAACAGTCACAGATTCCAAGCATGCACCGTATCCTGTAAGACAGACCCCAACATTCCAGGCCGACTAGAGTTCCCACAGTTCCATCGGACCTACTGCTCTGAGTTATAGGGCATCGTAAGACAATGAATTCTCACAAGCACAAATCCATGGCTGAATTTCCATTGCTCTGCATTTCAGATTCCCTGGTCAGAAGCAATATTATGTGGATACCATGACAGTGAATAAGGTATTCCGTGAACACACAGATGGTTGGGCTGGCAGAAGTATTTTGGGAAGGGATGGCAAATGCACATCCAGAATAAGTGTCTATTCAATGAAGACAAAAATCAATGCCCCTTCCGTGATGGAAGGGGTTCAGTATAATCAATCTGCCACCAGAGGGCTGGCTGACTGGTGCCCACCTCCACCATGTCTGGAGGGCATTTTCTTCCCTTCCTTTCATCATTCACTCAATAATTTTCTGTGAGTCTCCTCTGGGCCCACCCCTGTACTCAGCCTATAAATGGCACAGCAGGGGCTACACTCCTGGCCACAGTCAAGGTTACACCTGCCACCACAGCTCATAATGAGTGACGCAGTGAAAAGAGCACTGGTCAGGGAGTCTGAGATGACCAACTGACTTCTAGAGTCAGGTCTGCACTAGTACCGTGTGACAGGAATGGGGTACTTTGCCCCTCTAGGCCATTCCTCACCATTGAAACAGAAGAGAGGCTCCAAGGCAGCAGGAACCAAGAGTGGGGTGTGGGGCTGGGGTGCAGGCAACAGTGAAGCCAGCTGTCTATACAGAATCTTTCAAATAACCAGCTCAGAGTTTGGTCTTCTTTTTAGTGCAACTCTAATATCAGTGAGAAAATATTCCTCACCCAAAAACTTATGTTTCCCTGAATTCTAAATAATTGCTACAGTTACTATTTAGTTTTAATAATATCTGTGTAAGCTTTAAATGAGCCCATTTTTATTATTTATCTTTTAATGAATATTGTATTCTATGCGGATGTTAAATGGGAGAACTCCTAATTATATAGTTGGCCCCAGAAACAAATGGACACAGATACCTGTGTTTTTTCTAGAATAAGTTTGTAATGGTTTGGATGCTCTCGAGCTCACTCTGTCTAAAATTCAAACAAGTAAATCAAAAACAGGGGGATTTAAAAGAAGTCCCCACACTTCCGGTCCCTAAATCCAGTGGGGGAAGATCGCCTGCGCCATCTAGTGGCATAAGTGGTTATTACAGGCATGTGTGGCGGGACTAGCCCGCCCTGAAGCAGCTCTGTCCAAGTGAGGTTGCAACACGTGCTTATTGAGCACTTGAAATGTGGCTTGTGAGAATTGAGACACCCTGTAGTTGTAAAGTACTTATGAGACCTCGAAGACTAAGTACGAAAAAAAGAAAGTAGCTCTTGAACAATTGTTTCTACTGATTACATACTGATTTTTTATGGATTACTTGTTAAAATACTAGGAGTAGGGGGAACAGTAGGAGATTTAATTAGACCAGTCAACCCCAAGGCTAATTGCATTCTCTAGATAACAACAGTCCCTGCACTTCTCAGGGCCTTATTTCCTCATCCTTAAAATGGATCCGTGGTGCCTGCATCAGATACCATGATTAAATGCAGTAAAGCCTATAAAATGCCTAAGACACCGAGTACTCAGTAGAAGCTGGTTTTCTCCCTCTCAGAGCTGATCAAAATGGCAAAAAGAACTAGAGCAGGCCTGCTCCCAGGACATTCATTCACTTCCCTCTTCCCCCAGGGGCTGTGGCCCAAGTAATCAGCCTCCCCACTTGCAAAGAGTCAGCACCAGCTGTAGCCTTCCTAAGGATCCCCACTTGGCACCCCACTATGCTCACAGCACCAGATACAAGTTCACTCATACCTGTGGAGCAAGGTCCAACCTGCCTAGACGTCTCTCCATCCACACACGGGCCCCTTCCCTTTCCACAGTGAGCAGCCTCCCAGAACCACACTCACATTGGCGGGAACTGCTCAATCACTGCTATCTCACATCAGCATCCGTATTGGCATGTGCTAGGAACTTGTTAGAAATGCAGGCTCAGTGCCTGTGGCTCAATCGGCTAAGGCGCCAACCACGTACACCTAAGGTGGTGAGTTCGAATCCCCAGCCCGGCCCACCAAACAACAATGATGGCTGCAACCAAAAAATGGCCGGGCATTGTGGCGGGCACCTGTGGTCCCAGCTACTTGGGAGGCAGAAGCAGGAGACTCACTTGAGCCCAGGAGTTGGAGGTTGCTATGAGCTGTGATGCCATGGCCCTCTACCCAGGGGGATAGCTTGAGGCTCCGTCTCAAAAAAAAAAAAAAAAAAGAAATGCAAATTCTACCGAGGTCCTAGCACTCTGGGAGGCCAAGGTGGTAGATTATGTGAGCTAAGGGGGTTGAGACTAGGCTGAGTGAGAGCAAGACCCTGTCTCAACTAAAAAACTAGGCGGGTGTAGTGGTGGGTGCCTGTAGTCCCAGTTACTCGAGAGGCTAAGGCAAAAGGATCACTTAAATTCTGCTCAGTTTACTTGTCTGTACAGCACAGATAGTAACGATAGCATTGTATGGAGAAGTAGGGAAGTCATTACCATCTGTATTGTACAGACAAGTAAACTGAGCCAAGAATTTGAGGTTGCTGTGAGGTGTGATGTCATGGCACTCTACCCAGAGCAATAGAGTGAGACTGTCCCAGTAAATAAATAAACTGTGTCCTTTATAAAATGAGAAATAATATCTCACAGAGATATATGTATTTAATGAGACAAGGAATTAATTGGCTATCACAGAGCTAAGTACATAGCAAGTACTCAATAAATTGTGGTATTAGTTTTTCATTCATAAGAAACTTGAACTCCTTAGAGGCCCTACCACATTCCTCTTCCAATTTTGGAAAATGGGAAGGACATGGGCAGAGCTCTCAGCAGCAATCTTCACTTCTGTACACACAGTGTTGAAGAATAGCTTCTGAGCTCACAACTTTTCTTTATTTATTTTTTTAAGTGCCAGGAAATTTCTCTTCTTTCATACACTAAATAAACTCTAAGATGTTAATTTACTTCAAAACAGTTGTTGTACTGGTTTTAAAAAACTTTCTTAGGCAATTTGCCACATGTACACCTCCTGCAGGGATTTACAACTTTACAGCTCTTTTCGATACATGATCTCACTCGGACTTCATGATAGCACTGTATGGAGAAACAGGGAAGTCATTACTATCTGTGCTGTACAGACAAGTAAACTAAGCAGATTTAGTATAGTTTTTGCATTGTCACAGGGATGCAGACAAAGTCACTGAATCTAGGATCCATGGTGCTGGTTCCTGGTGTGCTTCTCTTCATCTGGTACCAACAATCAAACACATTTTTCCACCATCATCCGTAAACATCACAAGGGGCTGAATTATTATTTTCAGCCCTTCGAGGAAAAGAATAGAACTTAATGAGTCCACAACCTGTTTATTTCTAGGAGCTTCAGATCTGAGACTAAGAAATGTTGAGATTATGTAGAGAATGACCAGTTTTTTTAACTGAGCTGAGGGCAAACAAAACACCAATGAAATTTCTTTACAAAACTGTGGTGTTTGGTTTTAGGTTGAAACTTTCTTATAACAATGATTACTGAATAGCTCATCAAATACAACACAACCCCAATGAGAGGGGTTCAAGTTCAGTCTATCTCCGAAAGAATGCTGCTTTCTAAAGACAGGATGTTTTTATTTTGACATGTTCACAGTCCCATGAAGAAAATCTGCTGCCCCTATAAGGACCTTCCTTAACACATCTATGGAAATGAACAGAGATCCAGGCTGTGGTGTGCTGTGATCATGCCTATAAACACCCATTGCACTCTGCCCTCCAGCCTGGGCAACATATTGGGACCACATCCCAAAAAGGAAGAAATGAACAGAATATTGAAATTCTATCAGCAGAATAACCGCTGCTTTTCTCATGCTCGTGGTGTGCTGACTTGCTTTTCTTCTCAAATGCAATCTGATAGGGCAGCAGCTTCCTGTTTTGAGGGCTATTTTTTTTGTATTTTATTTTTTGTTTTATTTATTCATTTTTAAGACAGAGTCTCACTTCATTGCCCTCAACAGAGTGCTGTGGCATCAAAGCTCACAGCAATCTCCAGCTCTTAGGCTTAGGTGATTCTCTCTCGCCTCAGCTTCCAGAGTAACTGGGGCTACAGGCACCTGCCACAATCCCCAGCTATTTTTGTTGTTGTTGTTGCACTTTGGCCAGGGCTGGGTTTGAACCTGCCACCCTCAGCATATGGGGCCAGTGCCCTACTCACTGAGCCACAGGTGCCGCCCTTGAGGGCTATTTTTTTATGGCTATCTTTATGATGCTTAAATTTGTGATGCATTCTTTATAATTAGATGTTTAGAATATATCCATGCATATCATATGAACATTTTTTCCTTTGAAGGCTACTATTTTCCCTTCTGAGTTGTTCCCAGAGGACATAGTTCATGAGAGCATGATGAGAATGGCCAGGCACAGTGGCTCACATCTATAATCCTAGCACTCTGTGAAGCTGAGGTGGGTGAACTGCTTGACCTGAGGTGTTCCAGCAACAGCAAGACTCCATCTCTACTAAAAATAGAAAAACTAGCTGGGTGTCATGGCAGGCACCTATAGTCCCAGCTACTGGGGAGGCTGAGGCAAGAGGATCGCCTGAGCCCAACAGACAGAGGTGGCTATGAGCTATGATGACATGCCATGGTACTCTACCCAGGGCAGCAGAGTGAGAGTTTGTCTCAAAAAAAAAGGGAGGGGGGGAGGTCTCGGCACCTGTGGCTCAAGTGGCTAAGGCACCAGCCACATACATCAGAGCTGGCGGGTTTGAATCCAGCCTGAGCCTGCCAAACAACAATGACGGCTGCAACCAAAAAAAAAAAAATATATATATATATATAGCGGCAGGCATCATGGCAAGCACCTGTAGTCCCAGTTACTTGGGAGGCAGAGGCAGGAGAATTGCTTGAACCCAGGAGTTGGAGGTTGCTATGAGCTGTGATGCCACAGCACTCTACCCAGGGCAACAGTTTGAGGCGAAAGAAAGAAAGAAAAGAAAGAAAAAAGAGAAAAGAAAGAAGAAAAGAAAGAAAAGAAAGAAGGAAGGAAGGAAGGAAGGAAGGAAGGAAGGAAGGAAATGTAGCAATCTCAAGCACAACCTTAAATTTACAATTGCCATGGCCATTAGTCAAGAGAGCCCCAGCTGTGTCCATGTGGAAAAGTGACATTCTCCCAAAGTTGGTACATCTAAGAATCCCTGGAATATGTTGACCCTTGAACATGGATTTGAACTGCACAAGTCCACTTATAAATGGATTTTCTTCAGCCTCTGCCACCCCTATCCTATAAGGATAAAGACCACTATGATAACCCACTTCCCCTTAATGAATAGGAAATAAATTCTTTTCTTATGATTTCCTTTTTCTCTTTTGAAGAGACAAGATCTGGCTCTGTCACCTGTCACCCAGAGTGGAGCACAGTGGCACAATCATAGCTCACTGTAACCTTGAACTCCTGGGCTCAGACGATCCTCCTGCCTTAAGGCATACACCAACACACCTGGCTTATTTTTTGAGAGACCAGAAACTGGTCTCTAAAACTGCCTAGTCTGGTCTCAAATTCCTAGACACCTCAAATGCCAGGATTATAGGCATGAGCCACCTCACCTGGCATGATTTTCTTAATAACAATTTTTCTAGCTTACTTTATTGTAATACAAGTAACATACAAAATACACGTGTTAATCTGTTTGTGTTATCAGTAAAGCTTCCAGTCAATAACAGGCTATTAGTAGTTAAGATTTGGAGGAGTCACAAGTTATACATGGATTTTTTTTTACTTCATGAGAGTAAGAGGCTGATGTCCCAGGCCACGTGTTGTTCAAGGGTCAACTATATACCTTGTTGGTTTAAACCAGTGGTTCTCAACCTTCCTAATGCCACGGCCCTTTAATACAGTTCCTGTGGGTCGCAACCCACACGTTGAGAACCGCTGGTTTAAACTATAGCTCTTTTGTAGACCACTGGCCCTATATTTTTGGTTTCTTAGCCCCTTGGGCTCACAATTTTTGGATAATCTGTTCTTTCTCTTCTGCCCACAGGTCTGTTCAACTGAATTGAGCACTCCTCAGTGCCAAGGCACTGAAAACAAAAAATTCATTTCTGTAAATGAAAGAAGAAAGCAAGCAATGACACCAACAGCCCCTCCTACTCACTCTAATCCTGACTCTCAAGGTAGAAGACTCTCAGGATCTGGGGACTGAGTACAGCTGATAAAGGATATTGATCAACTTGAACCAAGACTTTGCCATTGCTCAACCCTAATTTTTTCTTCTTTATTATTTTTCTTTCTTTTCTTTTTCAGCAGCAGTCTCACCCTGTTGCCCAGACTGATTGCTTCAGCCTCTCAAAAAAGCTAGAACTACATGCATACAACACCACATCCAGTTAATTATTTTTATTTTTTATTTATTTATATTTTTATTTTTTGAGACAGAGCCTCAAGCTATCACTCTGGTAGAGTGCCGTGGCCCAGGCTGAATTCGAACCCACCACCTTAGGCGTATGTGGCTGGCTCCTTAGCCACTTGAGCCACAGGTGCCGAGCCCAGTTAATTATTTTTAATATTTACAGAGACAGGCTCTCAGTGTATTGCCCAGGCTGTTTCAAATTCCTGGCCTGAAGCAAGCTCTCACTTCTGTTCCCCAAAGTCCCAGGATTATAAACATGAGCCACTGCACCTGGTCCAATTTTTGTTCTTTACTTTTGTTTTTTATGGAGAAAATCAAAAGGATGGGCTTTAAAGAAGCATCAAAACAAAACTGATATGTTCCATCCCATAACCTCTAGCCTGGGTTCAGCATTTTTAATTATTCCATCCCCTGTACACTTCTGATTCAGGAACACAGGTAGGAACAAAAGGTGGGCCAGACCTCATAGAGGCAGAGGTGATGGAACTAGCCCAGGGGGAGGGAGAAGACTAAGTGGAAATCTCCCACTTTTCTGTTTTTCTATTTTCCCTTTCCACTATATTTTGGGGGATTTTGTGTCTGTGCATGCATGCACGTGTGCACGTATGTGCATGTGGGTGGATGTGTTTTAGAGGGGACAGGGTCTCATTCTGTCCCCAAGCTGCAGTGCAGTGGCTTGCTCATAGCTTACTGTAACCTCAAATTCCTGTGCACAAACGATCCTGCCCCAGCCTCCTGAGTAGCTGAGACAACAGGCATGAGCTGCTGTACCCAGTTATTTTTCTTATTTTTTTTGTAAAGACATTCCCATGTTACATAGGCTGGTCTGGAACTGCTGACCTCAAGCAATCTTCCCACCTTAACATCCCAAAGTGCTGGGATTATAGACGTAAGCCACAGCCCCTTCCCACTATGTAATGCATGTCTGCTCCTTCAGCCCTTTCTACAACTCAGTGACCAATGGTTATGTGCTCAGAACTATACTTGATCCTCCTCCTATGTTTCAAAATCCCTCTCTTGTTCCCTCTAATTCCTTTTCTTTTATTTGGCATTACCCAGTCTCCCATGTACTAACTTTAAGTCTCTCCATGCTTCACTTTCAAGGAACAGATCTGGCTCCTTTCTTCACAGTAAATAATATGAGTTGGTCCTGGTGGGGGGTGGGACGAGAGGGACAATGAGTAAAGTCCTGAACAGCACCTCAGCAGCTAACGTGGAGAAAGCGAAGCACGAGTGGGTGACCGAGTAAAGACAACTGCAGGGTTCTTATTTCAAGATTTAAATAACTCCTTTGTTATCAAAATAAGTATGTCAGCATCAATAATCTGATTATAAAACATATCCTTTGCAGAGAAGGAGAAATTTAACACTTAATGAGTAACTGCCACCCGCCTGCACTGTGTAAGGCCAGTGGTGCTCAGTGTTTTAGTAGTCAAGGACTCCTCTCAGATTCCTGTGGAAGCTATGAAATTTCTCCCCTTATATATATTGCAGAAAAATGCAATATATATAAAATTTTACAGAAGAATTAAAAGGGCAAACAATTATCCTGAAGCCCATCCACGGACTCCAGATTAAAACCCTCTGTTCTGGCTCGGCGCCTGTGGCTCAATCGGCTAAGGCGCCAGCCATGTACACCTAAGGTGGCGGGTTCGAATCCCCAGCCTGGGTCCACCAAACAATAATGATGGCTGCAACCAAAAAATGGCCAGGCGTTGTGGGGGGCGCCTGTGGTCCCAGCTACTTGGGAGGCTGAGGCAGGAGACTCGCTTGAGCCCAGGAGTTGGAGGTTGCTATGAGCTGTGATGCCATGGCACTCTACCCAGGAGGATAGCTTGAGGCTCCATCTCAAAAAAAAAAAAA
>CAUYQV010187972.1:0-34036 GCA_963574575.1 Galagoides demidoff
TACCCCTTTCACACAGGTGCTGCCCGCCCTGCCCCCAGCTCCTACCCCCAACCCACAGATGATGCCCGCCCTGCCCCAGCTCCTACCCCTAACACACAGGTGCTGCCTGCCCAGTCCCCAGCTCCTACCCCTAACACACAGATACTGCCCGCCCAGTCCCCAGCTCCTACCCCCCCCACACACAGATACTGCCCGCCCTGCCCCCAGCTCCTACCCCTAACCCACAGGTGCTGCCCACCCCACCCCCATCCTGTCTTAGAGCAGGTGGGCTGTCAAGTCCCCTGAGTCTCCCCTCATCCCACTCTCCTCTCCTCATACTGTCCTTGGTCAGGGTATTATAGATGACAGGCAGAACAGCACAGTATTGAGCTCTTGAGCCAGATGACCTCGGTTCAAATCCTGGCCTGGCTATTTACTAGACCTTGGGCAAGTAACTTTCACTTGATATTTCACAAGTAAAATATCATTAGTGGTATTTTAGAACATGGCGACTCCTACAGGCACCCCTTGGGTGACATGGGGAACATGGTGTATATCGGGAGAAGAGAAATGTGTTTGATAGGCCGTCCTTTGTCATTGCCGACTCCAGGAAGCCTTCCTGAAAGCGGGGAGTGCAGAGGACCAGACTGGAAAGCCCCACCAGGGCAGGTCTCCTACGGCACTGGTAAGCTGTGTATGTGCAACCTGTTAAAGGGGCAGCACCCCGAAGTGTGGGCTGAGGACCTTCAGCATCAAGCCTGTCCTGAAAGCTTGTTAGCTCAGAATCTCAGACTTCCTGAAATAAGAGTCTGCCTTTTAACAATTCTGCAGGCCACTTTCCACAATAAAGGGTGAGAAGCACTGTTTGGATGTTACCCGTTGTGTTGTTAAGCCCCCTTCCTTCACACCCCGATTCCTGGAAGCCAGTAGTGGTAGATGCTTCTCTTCTCTTTGGAGCTGATGGGCCCTCACAGCTGCAGTCACTGGCCACTGTGTGTCTGTGGAAAGAAAATCAAGGGACACCAGGGTAGCTGCTCCAAAACATCTCTCTCAGGTCAGTTTTTGTTATATCCTAAGTAAATGCAACTGCGAGATAGCAGGTCCTGAACACTGCAGTGCATGTGAAATTGTGACACAAGTGAAATGTGACAACGGGATGTACGGTGAAGCGTGGTCATTTGTGTGCAGTTCAATCCATGGAGCCAGTTAGGGTCGACTCTGTCTTCCCTGAGAAGATGCCTTCCCCTTCACTTCCCAGCACAAATTACAACCCACTTACACCTCCGTCCTACCACTTATTACACCGTATTCTGATGCTTTTTTTACTTACTATTTCCCCACAGGAGACCGATGTCCTTAACAACTGGTCTTGTTACTTTCATTTCAGAATCCCTCACACCTAACCCAGTGCCAGAGATACTGAGATGCACACAAAATTTTATTGAATTTTGTTTCAACAAAAATTCATGAGAGTATACTATGCCTTAGTAAACATGTGACTGGAATGGAATTTATTTTTTTTATGTAGAAAATTAATGTTAAGAAGATTAATCTAGACACGTTTTCTGTTTAAATCATAGATTGAGTAGCAATCTAAAATGATACTGAAAGAAGTGCATCATGGGAAAGAAACCAAAGATAAATGAGGCGGCAGGGTCAACCAAAGCAGAGCTTCTGGTTGGAAAGTTTGGGTGAGAGAATACAACAGAAAGCAGATGGGAGGGGGTGGGGTCTCTCCAGCTTGGTAAGTACAGTGAGGCAGAGTGGAATGAGCCTGTGCTGCGGTCACCAAATCATCCCGGGTCTAGATCTTCTTGGCCGCTTAGGCAGGGAGCAAGATCAGACCATGGGGAGCACTTGAGCAATTCACAGCCTTCAGATTGTACAGGTCCTAAGCTCATGGGTTTGGAACAAGAGTCAGGGATTTCTTGTAGTCACTGGGGTTATCTCTACTGCCGTAAGAAACGTGTTCGGAACTACTCTGGTTACCACGTTGGAAATGCCTCCTTTACCCTATCTTTGTGTTCTACATATAGTGAGTCAGAGCCTAATCCCAAGGGTCAGTCAAGCAATGTACATACAATTTTTCTATAGAAAAGAGAACGGAAAGATAAGCAGATGAGTCAGACAGCAGAGCTCATTGTTCAAAAACTATGTTGGAGGGTGTGGTTCCAATGTCTGACTCACAGGCCAGCTGACCAACTCTGGTTCCTTAAATTCAACTAACCTACCAGCTATGGGTAGGACTGGACCAGCCGGTGTCCCCTGCAGGCTGCATTTGCGTTGTGGCTGGGCAAGGGGAGTGGAATGTGCATTCTCAGCAGGCAGGTGGAGCATGAGAGAGAACCAGGAAGGACCTGAGCCTGCTCCCAATTCACCACTGGCAATGGACAGAGAGGAGGCAGGACAGTTGCTCTTGTAGAAGTTCTCAGCAGAGATGCCCAGAGAGGAGGAAGACAGCACCCTGTTCCCACTCTCACAAGCCCTCCCACGTACCGCCCACTGCCGTCCTATGGGGCTCCTCCTGGTCTACAGGTGAAAGTGCAGAGTCAGCCACCAGAAGGTTCACAAACAGCTCTAGCCAGTACATGAAGCAAGGATCCAAATAGTCCGTTAATCCAAGGTTGAAAATTCGCTCCATTGTATTTTCTGTACCAAAATACCATCTCTAATACAGCTCATCAGAGGTTCTGAAATTTGATTTATTGACAACATAAATAATAAAAACACTTTCATTGATTGGGGAGAAATCTAAATCCAAGGACTAAATCCTCTTAAAATTAAAATTCAAAGGAAAGGAAATGAATTTTTAAAGTAAATTATGTTGCTCTTTTGAGTCCAAAGTCCAAAATTCTTAAGTTGAAGTCAGAGAGTTGTTGATTCAAAACAACAGGAGTCCGGGGCTGAGACTTGCGTTCTTTCTGCAGCTGTCCTCTGTTCTTGTTGCTGGGATGGATATAGTTTTAAAGACTCTCACAAATGTTATCTTTTTATTTTTTATTTTTATTTTTTGAGACAGAGCCTCAAGCTGTCCCCCTGGGTAGAGTGCTGTGGCATCACAGCTCACAGCAACCGCCAACTCCTGGGCTCAAGCGAGTCTCCTGCCTCCGCCTCCCAAGTAGCTGGGACCACAGGCGCCCGCCACAACGCCCGGCTATTTTTTGGTTGCAGCCATCATTGTTGTTTGGGGGGTCAGGTCGGGGTTGGATTTGAACCCACCACCTTAGGTGTATGTGGCTGGTGCCTTAGTCAGTTGAGCCATAGGTGCCGAGTCGAATGTTATCTTTTTAGAGAATCCAAAGATTTAACATCACACCTATAATTACTATAACACTAGCTTCATAACGACAATATTGAAAAAGTAAAAGCAGTCTCAGCTATTCCAATAACAAGTAATTCCTAGAATCAGTGTGACATGTCATCAGAGACTATTGCTCAGACTTGGGGTATCTGAGAAAGGGAAATAAAAAGAAAACTATGAAGTTGGTCTTCCTAGGATCTGAGCAAAAGCCCAGAGCTGGAATTTCAGTTCAATTGGGAGACCATTCCACGCAGGGTTTAATTGTGACACAAGTTGTTCACCATGTCAAGAGGAAAACGTCCCCACTCTGAATGAGTCCTTGTGAGACAGGTGCAGTGGTGATCGTGTCAGGCCCTGCGTCTTCCATGAGAACTTCCCTTTCCTTCCATGAGAACTTCCCTTTCCTCTCTTGAGAACATCCCTTTCCTTCTTTGAGTTTGTATTTCCCTTTGAGTGTGCTGTTCCTGATGTTCTAGTCATGAGCAAAGCCTTCTGAGGGACACTGATCCCCAGATTCTTTTGGAGCTGTGAGTAGCCAGTTTCTCCTGGGCGACAATGGTGCATTTCTTGTCTCTTGTGACAGAGTTGCAGAGCCTGTAAAGTCTGCTTCCTGGGAGAGCCCCCTCTCTTTCACCTTTGCTTCCAGTGAAGACCCACCCCTTGGCAGATCCCTGGGCTGGACATCGATGGCTGTGTCCCTCTGCTGTCACCCTGCTCCTGAGTTTCTAACCGTCTAACCCACTTCTGAAGCTTTCCTTCCCTCTCCCTGTGAAGACCTACCCCATTCGCAGAGTTTAAGCGCCTTCCTCCCCTCCTTCTTCCTCTTCCCCACGGCCCCTACCTGTGTCTTCTCATATACTCCCATATTTGGTCTTCCTTAGGGAGAGATATAAAATCAATGAGTGCAAGGACAATCGTGTGGTGCCAGTCTCATCCGTTGCCCCTTCCTGAGTTAGTGGTCCCTCCTGGGGGACGTTGTCCTCTTAGACCAACATCTACCTCTGACCTGTCTGACTGTCTGCTGGTGTCACTCTTGCTAGACCTTCCCTTAAAGCAGTAATTCTGTAAGGTTTTTGATTGTGAATCACAGGTAACAGACAACACCTGCGTGCTCCCGTACGTTAACCGCAGACACACCTCCCATAGTACGTCTGTGAATCCTGAGTCAGTCCTTCTCAAATCTATCTGTGAGACCACTTTGGACAGTTGTCCCAATCTTCAGGGACCCCTGCTTGCTCTTACTGTGGCCTCGATCAACCCCTCTAAGAAGCTGCTTCCTCCTGTTTTTCTTTATTTTGGCTCCCTTTGAAGTCACTTCTCTCTCTCCACCATTAGATAATTAATCCCCCTATTCATGTTTTCAGATCTTGCAACAACTAGAATACCTTACCTCTTCCCGTCTCTCATTAAAAGTCATCAGACCTGAATGCACCTCCTTGTGCCCTGGGTTTCGAGATTATCTTCCTTTCTGGACGCTAAGAAAAACGTTCTCTTCTTCCAGTGCCGTCTGCCTGCTCTTTCATCCTTCCCTCCATTCTTCCTGCATTTTTGTTCTGATGGTAAAGATGAATCCTGTGTTCTAGGCCGCTTAAGCTCCTCCGGGGTTTCCAGAGCAATCTGATTTCTAGAGACAGAAAGTTCCAGGTCGTGGACCCTACTCATCTTAGGAAGACAGCACATTCTCTTTTCAATAAGGATCACCCACCTCTCTATCAACAAACCCGCCACACTTGTGTGGGTAAGGCCAGCTAAAGCCATGGGAAAATCACTAAATCCAGGGTCAACATGAAACCACACACAGCAGCCAATGGAAGAGCCAGGAAACTGTTAGTGACATCTCTGGTTGCCTCCCATGGTCCTGTAGGCTGCTAGCCAACTTGTAGCATGTGTGTCACATTGTCACCTAGGTTTGACGCTAGTGATGTGAAGATATGACCCCACAGATTAGTGCACTGTAGCATGCATGAAATTTGTTTTTCCTTTTTTTTTTCCAGTTTGAAGTCTTTGCCTGCAGACACAACTGAGAAATACAATAAACACAACCAATATTGTTCTGCCTTCTCAGGCCTAAAATGATCTCATCTCTGACTCAGCTTTACCTTAAAACAGCGCCTCTGCCGAGCAGTGCCTATGACACTGAAGCCGAGTGTCAGCTCTCTGCACACTGGGACTAGAGAATATGTGTGGAGTGAAGCCTGGGCTGGCACCAAGCCAGCCGCTCTGTGAAAATAAGGTATCCACTGACAGCAGTGCTCACCCGGAGAGAAGTCCCACGAGCCCCACTCACTGAGCCTGCGGCCCAAAGCTGCCCGAACAAGAGCACTTTGGAAACCTGACTCTGCAGCTGTTATTTTTTTCTTCAAATGCTTCCTTTTGTCAATATCTCGTGATTCTGAGTCCACATCACAGATGTTAACATTTTTGGAGAGCTCAAGAAAAACACCCATCCTCTCCACCTATGTTTGGATAATTGGCTAAGTTAAGCAGAGGGAAACTAGACTGTCATCCTATTACCAAGAAAGCTATTCAAGAATGTTCACGTTCCACGGCCTGGAACTTTTCTGTCTGTTCTCTGTAGCCTGAGAACTCACTCCTGAGTCACTTAGTCATCCAGACAAGGGCTGATCTGGACACCCGCAGCCACCCTCTCCTCCAGGACAGAAAACAGTCAGAGTTGGGGCTTGGACCTAGGATTCCTGCCCCTCACAGCTCTGGGACATGTCACTTCTGTGGCCCTTGGTTTAACCAGAGATTTCTGAGGTAGCTTCAAGAAGCAGTGATTCTGTGGCTTTCGAGGTAATAGGATCCCATCTGTTTGTCTCTCCAGGCTTGAACTATTTTCCAGCCCCGACTTTTGTCAAGGCATTCCCAAAGTTCTAGAGGCCACTCATTCCCAAAGCTTCACATTTTCCACCAGTACTCCTGCTGCCCGCCATCCCATCCTAACTTAACTCCACTCAACCTCCCTCCTTCCTGCCTTTCTTTTCCATTTGCTGACGTCTCTGGGCCCTTGGGTTTGGTTTCCCCTTAAATCGAAGTCCCATCACCCTCAGTTCTTGCCACTTCACTCTGGGAGCCCCTAATTCTTCCCAGCCCTTCTCTCGAGCCACATAAACATCGCAGAACATCCCCAGCCCTCAGGACAGAAAGGAATTAACAAAAATACACATGCCACTCATGGAAAGACATTTCCTTCTAATCCGCGAGCCTGCCTCAGATGGTTTTGTCCCTTCTCTGATTGCTTGCCCTCAGAAGAAATGGCCTAACTTTTCCAGTGGGGCAGTTAAACTTTAAAGATCCTCTCATCTGCCATGGCATTGGGCCTGCCTGGGGGAGGGAGCTATTATTTAATGCGTTATCAGCAGCCTCTGGCTCTCCTGCGCCCCTCATGGATAACACTCTCACTGCTCACATGCTTTGCAGATTGCCGCTGGCGTTTCTGTATGGTATCACCACCATGCGCATGCTGATAAATGCTATATAAAAGTCTATTAAGTTAATCTAATGGCTGTCATGCTGGTCCCCTAACGACATAGCAGATAGGAAGGTCTTTAAGTTTAAGTGCTTCCCGGAAGGCTTGGTATTATTTCCCTTGCTGGACTGTGGTTTAAATAACCAAGCTGTAACTATTAAGGGGATTTTCTCAAGGCTCCGACCTTCAAACCCCAAGCTCAAAGTAGAGGCTTCTCATGGGCAAGCACTTAGTCAGGTTCCTAGAGACAAGTTTGCAAAACACTCAGATTTATTATTTAAATTTTCTCTTCTAAGCTTCCCCGCCCCCACCCCCTGTGCCCTTCTCACTGGCTGTCACTTTCTCCTTTCCTTCGGCCTTTGCACTAATCTACTTTCTGCCTCTGTAGATGTGTCTATGGTAAGGTGACCAGATTTTAACATTGGTAAAGCGGGACACCATTGAAGGGGGAGGGGGGAGGTGTTCCTAATTAAAAATTTGGTCTATGTGGAGCAACAAAATTTTCCATAGAACTCAAAAATAGTATTGTTATTGTAATATATATATTTTTAATTTCAACATAAGTATAATTTACAAATATAATACATTAAAAAAAATATGTATAGGGTGGTGCCTGTGGCTTAAAGGAGTAGGGCACCAGTCTACCTGGGTGACCTTGCCCAGGAGGGGAGTAGGGAGTTTACATTAGCCTTTTCATTTCCAAATGAAGTTACATTAACCTCTTCATTCCCAAATGGAGTTACACTAACCTTTTCAGCAGCCAAAAACTATATTCCCTTCCAGTTGTCCTGCCATTTCCTTGCTTGTCATGCATTCTTTCCAAAAATCAGGACTTTTTTAAAACGCCGCAGGACACGGGACAAATTGTTAAAAATCAGGACCATCCCACCAAAAGCGGGACATCTGGTCACCTTAGTCTATGGGGAACATTTGAGACTCTGTCTCAAAATATGAGTAGAGAATCATGGGATCATCATAACTCACAGCAAACTCAAAATCTTGGGCTCAGGTGATTCTCTTACCTCAGCCTCCCAAGTAGCTGAGACCACAAGCACCCACCACAACACCTGGGTAATTTTTCTATTTTTAGTAGAGATGGATTCTTGCTCTTGCTCAAGTGACCCACCCGTCCAGATCTCCCAGGGGGCTGGAATTACAGGTAGACCTTGTGTCTGGCTCCTTCCGCTCAGGGCATTTTCAGAGTTATTCCAAATTGTAGCACTTATCAGTACTCCATCCCTTTTTTATTCCTGAAGACTATTCTGTGGTATAGATACATTTTATTTTATTTTATTTGCTGTTTGTTTACTTATTTTTTATTTTTTTAGAGACAGTCTCACTCTGTCACCTTGGATAGAGTGCTGTGGCATCATAATAGCTCACAACAATCTCAAACTCTGATGCTCAAGCGATCCTCTTGCCTCAGCCTTCCAAGTAGTAGGACTATGGGCACTTGCCACAACACTCAGCTAGTTTTTCATATTCTTAGTAGAGATCGGATCTCATTCTTGCTCAGACTGGTCTCAAACAACTGAGCTCAAGCAATCCTCCCTTCTCCACCTCTCAGAATGCTAGGGTTACAGGTGTGAGCCACTGAGCCCAGCCTATATAGATAAATTCTATTTGTCTATCACCAGTTGATGGACATTTGGCTTGTTACCAATTTTGACTGTTATGAATAATGTCCCTATGGATGTTCCTGCATGGACCTATGTCTCCATTTCTCCTGCGTGTACCTCTGGAAGTGGCATTGCTGGGTGACATGGTGACTCTGTGTCTAACACTTTGGGCATTGCCAGGCCACTTTCCAAAGGGACTGCCTGGTTTCACACCCATGCAGCAGTGTGTGAGGGCTGCAGTTCTCCACACGATCACCCACACTTTCTTTCTTTCTATTCTATACTTCCAATGGTTATGAAATGGTACCTTGTTATGGTATTGATTTGTATGCCCCTGGGGCTAGTGATGTGGAACATCCTTTCTTCTGCTTTTAGGCCATCTGCATATTATTCTGAAGAAGTGTCTGCTCCAATCCTTGGACCATTCTGCTGGCTACTTGTCTTTTTGGTTGAGTCCATCCACATCTCTTCGTTTCCCAAATTCAAGACGGCCTCATGTTTCACCTGGACCACTCCGTAAGCGTACTAGTCAATCTTCCCCTGTCCTCTCTTGCTCCCTTCCGACCTCTCTTTGCATGGCAGCCAATATAGTATTTTTAAAGTACAAATCTGATCTCATCACTTCTTACCTTTGGTTGTTTCCCATTGCTCTTAGGACAGAACCTCAAATGCTTCATGTGAACCACAGGGGCCAGGGAGGAAGAGTAAGATGCTTTGTTTCCTCTGCACAGAAAACTCTTGTTCCCTGCCCGGCCTGAGCAGCCATTCAGCTAACATGTCACTTGTTCAGTGAATCTTTCCAGGACCCCCAAATTTGGTCAAATTCCTAAAGCACCCTGAAAATCCCCTTTGGAGCTCATATCAGAAATTCAAATCAAATACTTTACATTTCTGTAATTATTTGCTCAATATCCACCTGCCCGCTGCCTTGTAAGTCTTCCTGCCTGCTGTGTCCACAGAACTTAGCACCATCTCTGATCCACAGCTAGCGGTTGAGTGAATACACGAATGCAGGAATAGAATGAATGAATGATGGCTAGAACCCTAGACGCCCAGGAACTCTCCCACAGGACATCTGCTGTCTTTGGGTCCCCACTTCTTTTTTTAAAATTTTTAATTATCATGGGTACATAATAATTGTACATCTTTATAGGGCACTTGTGATATTTTGAAACACACATATGATGTGAATTAATCAAATCAGGGTGTTGGGGTATCTTCAGGGACTTACCATTTCTTTGTGTAAGGAACATTCCAATTTCACTCTGTTAACTATTTTAAAGCACACCCTAGCCTTCTGCTTCCAGGATGGAGCAATGGCAGTGGCAAATTCTAGCCCTGTCAACCCTGTAGTGTTCTTTGATGTCAGCATTGGGGGCCAGGAAGTTGGCCGCATGAAGATCGAGCTCTTTGCAGATGTTGTGCCTAAAACAGCAAAGAACTTTAGGCAATTCTGCATTGGAGAATTCAGAAAAGATGGGGTTCCAACAGGATACAAAGGGAGCACCTTCCAGAGGGTTATAAAGGACTTCATGATTCAGGGTGGCGACTTTGTTAATGGAGATGGTACTGGAGTCGCCAGTATTTACCTGGGGCCATTTGCAGATGAAAATTTTAAACTTAGGCACTCTGCTCCAGGCCTGCCTTCCATGGCAAACAGTGGTCCCAGTACAAATGACCGTCAATTCTTTTTCACCTGCTCTAAGTGCGATTGGCTGGATGGAAAGCATGTAGTGTTTGGGAAAATCATTGATGGACTTCTAGTGATGAGAAAGATTGGGAATGTTCCCACAGGCCTCAAGAATAAGCCCAGGCTGCCTGTGGTGATCTCACAGTGTGGGGAAATGTAGTCCAGACCAATAATGAACCAGGCCTTCCATGGCTATGGGTGATGTTCTCGAGTAAGAGAATGTGGGCTGCCCTCTGTGTTGCCCTGCCTGCTGCTGCCCATTTGATCAAGAGACCCTGGAAGTAGCACAGATTCAGAACCTAAGATCATGTTTAAGTTTTCAACTGTAAATAAAGTTTTTTATGATTTTTTTGAAAAAAAAATAACTTACTGTTGATTGCACTCACCTCTTTCATTGCCACTGTTCAAGTCCTAGATAGTGTCAACTTTAACTTAGTCACAGGAATCCAGATTGTTCCCTCTTATTTCCTCTTTCCATAAATATGTACCCAAGGCAGAACAGTTCAATTGCCCTCTTCAGAGATGACTCATCAGTAATATCCCGCCCAGACGGCCACTGGGAGGTAAGAGCTCTGAGGCAAGGCCTATGGATATAGTGAGTCACAGCTGGGGCCCACAGTGTGTTCTGGGGAGGATCACAAACATGACCTTGGCTTCCCTCTGCCTGGCTGGCCAATAAGTCATTAGCCTCCTTCTCTTTTATTTCCTGGCTATTCTGGGCTTGACCAGAATGCTATCTTGGCAGCTCTGTATACAAAAGAGCTGAGGTCCTTCCTCACTAGGCTTCTAGGCGTAATTCTTAGCCTGAGACAGATGGAGCGCCCAGCTCTTCCCAGCATTCCCTGTCTCATGCCTTCAAAGCAACCACGTCCCCTCACTTCTCGGCCCTCCTGCCCTCCCTCCCTGACACCTGCTCCCCTTGCTCCCACTGTTCTGTTTCCCCCAAGGCTTCTCCCACTCCACACTTTTGGGATTCCCAAAGTCATCCATCTTTTATTAAATTTTCTCAAAACACCTTGTTGGAATGCTTCTGATGAATATTTTGATGAGTAATCAACATAAAAGAAAAATAAGGTTTGTCCTAAATGGATACCTGTGACGTGGATATATTTGCTCTTTGGGTCCCGAGTACAACCTGTCACTGTCATTCCAACCTTTGCTTTTCCTAGAAGGCAGACACTATCTTCAGTCTCTAATCCTCCTTATCAAGGTGCTTAGTGCCTGTTTAAGAAAGGATGGGCAGCAGATGGGAAGGAGAGGAGAGGAGAAAGGAACTGCCTTACAGTTAGATGGAATTCCATTTCTTTAGTACCTAGAAGCTTAGCTGTTCAACATGGTGGCCAGTGGCCACATATGGCTATTCAAGTTTAAAATGCAATTCATCAGTACTAGTCATAATTCAAAGGCTCAATAGCCACAGGTATCTAGTGGCTACCGTATAGAACCAAGCCTTTCCATCATTGCAGAAAAGTCAACTGGACAGATCCTAGAAACCTCCTGAATGTTCATAATTTTTTTTTTGAGACAGTCTCACTATGTCACCCTGAGTAGAGTGCCATGGTGTCACAGCTCACAGCAACCTCAAACTCTGGGGCTTCAGTAATTCTCTTGCCTCAGCCTCCCAAGCAGCTGGGACAATAGGCACCCGCAACAATGCCTGGCTATTTTATTGTTGCAGTTGCCATTGTTGTTTAGCAGGCCCAGTCTGAGTTCAAACCCACCAGCCTCGGTGTGGCTGGCTCCATGACCGCTGAAGAAAAGATTGCCGCCCATAAATATTTTTAATGGCATTAGCTTTGGTGAGGGTATGGGGAGAAAACAAAGACCCCACACCATGAATATAATGTAAGCAATTCTACTTCTATTTCTTCGAAAAGATCAGACTTAAAAATAAGAAAAACCAAGAGATACTTGGCTTACCTGAATTTAAAGGGTAAAATAATCTTATGATTTCATGGACCTCAAGCACAAACTTCGAAAGGTAACCAAGAAACCCCCTGATGATGAATTACTTCTATTACTCTTAATCTTAACCTATGTTTGAAATGCCCTCACCCTGCCACAAGAACTGAATCAGTTAGGCAAATTAGCAGGCCCTGTAACAGCAAGGGAGCACCAGGCATAAACCCTCATTGATTTTAATCCACTAATACGGCCTTTGTGAAATTGCATTTTTTTAAAGTATACCAATTTAGTTAAAAATATAGAAACCCTGAAGAAAATTCTCTTTTCAGGCAGTCTGTAAAAGGCACTTTAGCAATAACATGCACACATTTTATGTATTTTAGAATTATTACAGCGTATTCTAACAGGGCTTGTGCTCAAAATTTTTTCATTAGCTTGTTTTTTGTTGTACTTGCTTAAAAGAAATAAAATAAAAATTTCTTCAGTTCGGAATTTTCATTGATTTAAAGTCAGGGCTTCTTGGCTCGTTATGTCCTGACTCTGTGTCTCCATGGCCCCTTTCCTGCGACCTCCACTGTGAGATAGTGAGAGTGCCCTGCCCCCCCTACACGGAAGGATCTACAGATCCCCTCAGCTACAGAGCAGGGCACCGCGTTCTTCCAGGCAGCCTCTTCCCCAGGGAAGTCAGGAAATCTTCTGCTGGCAGTTTAGGAAAAGAAGAGCAGCGGAAACCGCACACCAAACAGAAAGCAACACATCCCCCGCCGCCATGGCGAGAGAGTCTGTGACGCGAAGCCAAAAGAACACTCCTAACAACATATTCCAAACTTCCTGCAGATGTTTATATCTCCAGACAGATGAAAACTTTCTATATATAGCTGTGCTTTAGCAAAATCCTTCCCAGCCCGGGCTATATCCAAAGAATGAATGGTAAAGCACAATAGATTTTTTGCAAATGGTGAAAAGGTTTTTATTTTCTTTTTGATAAATCAGATAGGCAAGCCATTCAGTTCCCAGGTTCTTCTCTAAACTATGCCTTCCTCTTTGGTGGTGTGAAACAAAATAGTGAATAATTAAAGCAAATGTTCGATAGTAAATAATGCAATATAAACCCAAGGCTGTGGAGGTCAGATGCTTGGCTCTGACCCATAGTCTTTTTTTTCTTTTTTAAATTTGTTTTCATTATTTTATTGTTGGGGATTCATTGAGGGTACAAAGAATTAGGTTATACTGAATGCATTTGTTAGATAAAACCCCACTTGTAATTGTACCCTACCCCAAAGAGGTGTGCTATACACCGTCAGTCCTCATCCCCTTCCCCCCTCCCTCTCTCCTTGCTCCCTTATGCCCCTACCACCCTCCTTGTATTAGCTCATCTACTGCCTTCATATTAGAATAGAATACAATGGATTCTCACTTCTCCATTCTTATGATACTTTACTAGGAAGAATGTGTTCCAACTCCATCCAGGTTAATGCAAAAGATATAAAGTCTCCATTTTTTTATGGCAGAATTGTATTCCGTTGTGTGCATATACCATGGCTTGTTAATATGTTCCTAGGTTGGTGGGTATTTAAGCTGTTTCCACATTTTGGTGATTATAAATTGAACCGTGATAAACAGTCTAGTGCACATGTCCTTATGATAAAAGGATTTTTTTTCTTCTGGGTAGATGCCTAGTAATGGGATTGCAGGATCAAATGGGAGGTCTAGTTTAAGTTCTTTGAGGATTCTTCATACTTCCTCCCAAAAAGGTTGTATTAGTTTGCAGTCCCACCATCAGTGTAAAAGTGTTCCCTTCTTTCCACATCCTCACCAGCATCTGCAGCTTTGAGACTTTGTGATATGGGCCATTCTCACTGGGCTTAGGTGATATCTCAGGATAGTTTTGATTTGCATTTCTCTGATGATCAGGGACAATGAGCACTTTTTCACATGTTTGTTAGCCATTTGTCTGTCTTCTTTAGAGAAGGTTCTATTCATATCTCTTGACCAGTGTTATATGGGATTGTTGGGTCTTTTTATTGATTAATTTGGGTTCTCCATAGATTCTCATTACCAAGCTTTGGTCTGATTCATAATATGCAAATATCTTTTCCCATTCTGAAGGTTGTCTATTTGCTTTGGTTGTTGTTTCCTTAGCCATACAGAAGCTTTTCAGTTTAATTAAATCTTATTTGTTTATTTTTGTTGTTGTTGCAATTGACACAGAAGTCTTCTTCATAAAATCTTTCCCCAGGCCAACACTTTCCCCAAGTGTTTTCCCCACACTTTCTTGAAGGATTTTTATTGTTTCATGCCTTAGATTTAAGTCTTTTATCCATCTTGAATCAATTTTTGTGAGTGGTGAGAGGTGTGGGTTGAGTTTCAGTCTTTTACATGTGGTTATCCAGTTCTCCCAGCACCGTTTATTGAATAGGGATTCTTTTCCCCAGTATGTTCTTCTTTAGTTTATCAATGATTAGGTGGTTGTAAGAAATTAGTTTCATCTCATGGTTTTCTATTCAGTTGCAAATGTCATTGTTTCCATTTTTGTGACAATACCATGCTGTTTTGATCACTACAGCTTTGTATTATTAGCAGAAAGTCTGGTAGGGTGATACCCCAGCTTTGTTTTTATTACTAAGAATTTGCCTTGGCTGTATAGGGTTTTTTTCTGGTTCCATACAAAATGAAGAATTATTTTTTCCATACCTTGATAGTATGCCAATGGTATATTAATAGGGATTTCATTGAATCTGTACCTTGCTTTGTACAGTATAGACATTTTTACAGTGTTGATTCTTCCTAGCTATGAGAAGAATGTTGATTCTTCCCAGCTATATAACGTTCTCCCATTTGTTAATATCTTCTATTTCTTTTCTTAAAGTTTTATAATTTTCTTTGTAGAAGTCCTTCACCTCTTTTGTTGGGTATATTGATAGGTTTATCTTTCTTTCCTTCTTTTTTCGAAGCTACTGTGAAGGGAATTGTGTCCTTGATTAGCATCTAATCTTGGCTGTTATTGGCATATACAAAGGCTACTGATTTGTAGACATCAATTCTATATCCTGAGACATTCCTGTATTTTTTGATCACTTCCATGAGTCTTGGGGTTGAGTCTTTGGTCTTCTGTACATATAAGATCATATTATCGGCAAAAAGGGAGAGTTTGACCTCCTCTGGTCCTATCTGGATGCCCTTCATTTCCTTAGCTTGCCTGACTGTATTGGCTGGAACTTCCAGCACTATGTTGAATAGTAATGGTGATAGAGGACAACCTTGTCTGGTTCACTCCATTCAGTATAACATTAGCTTAGCTATGGGTTCATCATAGTTAGCTTTGATCAGATTCAGAAATGTGTCACCTATACCTATATTCTTAAGTGTTCTAATTAGAAAAGAATGCTGAATTTTATTAATGCTTTTTCTGCATCTATTGAGAGGATCATATAGGCTTTGTTTTTGCTTCTGTCAATATGGTGAATTATGTTTATGGACTTGCATTTGTTAAACTAGCCTTGCATCCCTGGAATGAAACCTACTTGATTGTGATGAATTATTTTATTAATGTGCATCTGTAATCTATTGGCTAGGATTTTGTTGAGAATTTTTGTATCTATGTTCACTAGTGAAGTTGGTCTGAAATTCTCATTTTAGTTGGGTCTTTTCCTGATTTTGTTATCAGGGTGATGTTTGCTTCGTAGAATGTGTTAGGGAAGATTCCTTCCTTTTCAATTTTTTGGAATAATTTCTGCGATATGGGAATAAGCTCTTCTTTGAAGGTTTGATGGCTTTCTGGTGTGAAGCCATTTGGACCAGGTCATTTTTTTGTTAAGAGATTTTTATTATTTCTTTGACCTCAGTTCTTGAAATTGGTCTATTCAAGAGATCTATTTATTCTTGATTAAGTGCAGGGAGAAGATGTGATTCCAAATATGGATCCACTTCATCCACATTGTCAAATTTCTGGGCATGCAGTTTCCTGTGGTACTCAGAGATGATCTCTTATATTTCTGTAACATCTGTTGTTTTCTCCCCCTTACCATTTCTGATTGAGGTTATTAGAGATTTTACTTTTCTGTTTCTAGTTAATCTGGCCAAAGGTTTATTGATTTTTTTTTTAAAAACCAACTTTGTTTTGTTAATTTTCTGAATGATTCTTTTGTTTTCAATCTCATTAATCTCTGATTTAATTTTGATTATTTCTTTTCTTCTGCTGGGCTTGGGATTAGATTGTTCTTCTTTTCCCAATTCCATAAGATGGTTCACGATTTTGTTGATGTGCTCTTTTTCTGTTTTTCAAATGTAGGCATCTAGTGTGATAAATTTCCCTATTAAGACAGCTCTTGCTGTATCCCACAGGTTTTGATAATGTGTGTCTTCATTGTTGTTATGCTTGAGGAATCTAATGATTTCTTCTTTTATCTCTTCCTGAACCCAGCTATCATTCAACATAAGGTTGTTTAATTTTCAAGTCTTTGTGTGGGGATGAATGTTTTTGTTGGAATTGAGTTACACCTTTATTGCCTTGGGGTCTGAAAAAATACAAGGAATAATTACTATTCCTTTAATTTTGCTGAAGTTTGGTTTGTATCCTAGGATGTGGTTGATTTTGGAGTATGTGCCATGGGCTGATGAGAAAAATTTGTATTCTTTAGCTATGGTATGGTATATTCTGTATATGTCCATTAATCCCATTTGTTCTAGGGTCACATTTAAGTCTTTTGTATCTTTCTTTAGTTTCTGATTAGAGGATCTGTCCAGTTCTGTGAGAGGGGTATTAAAGTCCCAGGATATTATGGTGTTATAGGATATCACATTGCTCAAACCCATCAAGGTCTGCTTCTTAAATCTGGGAGCACTTAAGTTGGGTGCATAAATATTTAAAATTGAAATATCTTCTTGTTATATTGTTCCTTTGACCAGTATAAAGTGTCCATCTTTGTCTTTCTTAACTTTAGTTGTTTTAAATCTGCTTGTACCTGAAAATGACATGGAAATTCCTCCATTCTTCTGATTTCCATTTGCTTAACATACTGTTTTCTACCCTGAGCCTTGACTTGCCCTTCAAGGCTGGGTGTGTCTTCTGGAGAAAGCATATGGATGGCTTGTGTTTTTTTATCCAATAGGCCAGCCTGTGCCTCTCCAGTGGTGAATTCAGTCCATTGACATTTCTTAAGAGAACTGACAAGTGTGGTGGAGTTCTATTCATCCTATTTTGTCAAAGTTTGTTGTGTAGTTTTATCCTTTGCACCATTGTGGAAGCTAAGTTTTGACCTTTAACTTCTGGCTGTTTACTTTGCTGATGGTCCATTGTGATGGTCAGTGATGAGAATAGGTCTAAGTATTTGTTATAGAGCTGGTCTTGTGGTGAATTTCCTTAGTGCTTGTATATCTGCAAAAGATCTGATTTTTCCATCCATTTTGAAGATTAGTTTACAGAATTACAGATTAGAATTACAGAATTCTGGGTTGAAAATTATTTTATTTGAGAAAATTGAAGGTGGCTGACCATGCTTTACTGGCTTGGAAGATTTCAGTTGAAAAGTCTACTGTCAGCTTGGTGCCTGTAGCTCAGCAGCTAGGCCACCAGCCACATACACCAGAGTTGGCAGGTTTGAATCCAGCACAGGCCTGCCAATCAACAATGACAACTACAACCAAAAACTAGCCAGTCATCATGGTGGGCACCTATAGTCCCAGCTACTTGGGAGGCTGAGGCAAGAGAATCACTTAAGTCCAAGAATTTGAGGTTGCTGTGAGCTATGATGCCACAGCACTCTATCCAGGGTGACAGCTTGAGACTCTGTCTCCAAAAGAGAGAGAAAGAGAGAAAAGAAAAGAAAAGTCTGCTGTCACCCTAATGGCTCTGCCTCTGTAGATTAGTTGGCACTTACTCTTGGCTGCTTGCAGAATTTCTTCTTTCATCTTGACTTTGGACTGGTTCGTTACAATGTGTCCTGGAGCAGCTCTGTTTGAGTTGAGATGAACCAGGGTTTGATATCCACATGAAAGGTGTGTGTTGGGGATCTTTGTAAAACTTGGGAAGTTTTCATTTGTGATAGTCTCCAGTAAAGCTTCCATTCCTTTGGGACAATCTTCTTCCCCTTCAGGAATTCCTATTATTTATATGTTTGAATGCTTCATGGAGTCTCATAGTTCTCTAAGTACCTGTTCTGCTTCCTCTCTCTTCTTTTCTGCATCTTTAACTACCTGGGTCAACATAAAAACTTTATCCTCGCGTTCTGAGATTCTTTCTTCTCCATGGTCTAACCTATTTTTGATAACTTTCTGCTGTGTCTTTACAGTCCCTGATGGTCTCCTTCATTTCCTTAAGCTCTGCCATATCCTTTCCATATACTACATATCTCTCCTCTGACTTTTGGTTCTGTCTTTCCATTTTTTCATCCATTACTTTTATTGTCTTTATCATCCATACTTTAAATTTCCTTTCTGTCAAGTCCATTAATATAGGTGGAGTCTTCTGCAGTAGCTGCCTCATGGTCCCTTGGGGGAATTTCTCTGTTTTGGCTTTTCATGTTGCCTGAATTTTTCTGTTGGTTCCTCCTCATGTGTTCTTTCTTCTTGTTCACCTCCTTGGCCTCATTTTTCCTTCTCACTGCCTCCTTTGTTTCAAACAGAAGTCCTTGCTCTTAATGAGAATATGTTGCAATATGTTGCTGGGACACCAGGTGGTGCTGTGGTATGTTTAGGAGACAGAACACAATCAGCAACCTCTATGGTCCTTATTCCAAATGTAGGTACCTTCAGTGATTTGGTGGTCACCTGATTGTTTCCTGAGCATTCAGACCACAGTTTGTGGTCTTAAAGCTCACAAGAATCCTTACAGGCAGGTCTCACAGTGCCCCCTGAGTCCAATTCCCGTGGGGTACAGGAGTCCCTCAGCCTGTCCCATGAGTGAAGTTCTGATTCCGTCAGGCAGAATTAAGACACCTTGCTTTAGGCCCCTGTTAAGACATTCTCCTGACCTTCTCACAATGGCAGCCCCGTGGCCTCCAAGACCTTCTCAGTATGGCTGCCTTACTAGCCACCAAACCTATGGCAAATCCATTCCCACCAGCATTCAAATCTGGTTGCTCTGTACTATTCAAGTCTGCCTACTCTTGCCAGCTTTCCACTCAATTTGCAACTTCCCCCAATTGCAGCTTTCCTCCAGAAAGGCTTCCTCCCATCCTGGACTTCTGTGTGTGGCCATCCAATCCCAGCCATTCTCAATCACTTGCCTAATTCATCAGATTCAGATCATATGCTGTATCCAGCTCACCACCTCCTCACTGTGCTTCCTGAGCTATGACTCTGGGTAAGGTCCCCACACCAGGTATGGCTGGGTTTTCCCTTTTTTCCCAGTCATTCTAGGAGAGCTCAGCTGAATGATCCTTCTGGTCTGCCATCTTACTCCTCCCCTCTGACCCATAACTTTGATTCTAAAGGTCCAGAGACCTCCTGGTAACCTCTCCTAAGAGAGGTTGAGATAAGACATAATTAACCCTAAGTCTCAAACCTGAGAACACATGAACTCCTAGAATATGTCTGTGACCCCAAGATTCTCAGAACACTTGGCAATGTTTTCTTTCCCTGTGGTCACTAGGACACAATTCACGTCTCCATGACCTTACCCATTAGCTCCTTCCTGCCTTTCCTAAAATTACATAAGCAATTAGTAACACATATAATTAACTTCAATCCAGATCTCTCCTATGAACTCCAGACTGCCCTGCCCTCAAACTCGTCCCATCAGTGGTCTTTCCCCATTTCAATCAATGGCAGCTCTGTGCTCCCCATCACTCAGGCCAAAAGCCTTGGAATCATCCTTCAATCCTCTTTCTCATTCCCCAAATACAAACTCAGCAAATCCCAAGTACAATCACCTCTCACACCGTAACTGCGGTCACTTTAGTCCAGTGGTCCTCGACCTCATTTGCCAATTCTGCCTCCCAGTGGACATTTGCAACATCTGGAGGCACACTGGGTTGTCACATCGAGAGGGTGCTTCTGGTATGTGGTGGGTAGAGGGCGAGGATGCTGCTAAACATTCCACAACGCACAGGGCAACCCCTCCCTCACAATAAAGAATTCTCCAGCCTTAAATATGAATACTGCCCTTGTGGAGTGAGCCTGCTCTGGTCCAAGCCACTTTCTCTCACCTGGATTATCTCACAAAACTGTTTCCCTGATTCCAATCTTGCCTCGTTCCCTGTAGGTATTCCTGCACCATAGCCAGAGTTAACCTGTTAAAATAAGTCAGGTCATGTCACTTCTCGGCCAAAGCCACTCACAGTACTACCCATCTTGTTCAGAAAAATCCCAGCCTTTCCAATAATAGCAACAGTGCTCCTTCTGACATCTCATCTCCTCCTGCTCCCCCACTTCTCACTCCACTCCAGACACCCTGGCTGCTGAATTGCTCCTGGAATCTTCCAGGTATAGTCTTGTCTCAAGGCCCCAGCTCTTGTTCTCTCTGCTTAAAACAAGTTCTCCCCCTTCTCTGTATGGTCAGCTCCTTCCCATCACTCAACTGTTTGTCTCAGTGGCACAAACTCTGACCCACCCTGTTTGTCACAGCAATCACAATCTTCCCCACCCTGGCACTCCTCATGTCCCTTCCCTGTTTTACTTTTTCCATTGTACTTATCACATTCAAATGTACTAAGCACTTTGCTTATTTATTTGGGATACTTTCTGCCTTCCTATTATTAGAATCTAATGCCTCAGTTTTTTCATTTTGAAAATATCAAGTATGCTTCTTATCTCCCTGAAATATTATAAGGATTATTTAGCATAAGGCAAAAAACTGTGGCTTATATTATTATCATACTATGTGTTTTGTTTCACAACTTGCCTTTTATCATTTAGTATTTCTGGACATATTTGTATGTATATAAATATAATCCTATGATACTCTTAAGACCCTGCAATATTCCACCATATGAACACATCATAATTTATTTAACCAGTCTCTCATTGATAGGTAACTAGATTGGTTGTGGTTTTTTCTCTACCAGTGTTGAGATAAATACCCTGGTCCCAATCTTTTCCAAGATCTTTTATTTATGTCCTTGAAGTAGAAATACTGGGTCAAATGTTTGAGGCTTTTGTTATTGTTAAGAAAATACTTTTTTGATGGCCCTAAATAAAAACTATTAAGGAATTATGAGTTTTAAAGGTTTGATATTGATATGAGAGAAAATGTGTAACCAGTTTGAGGAAATCAACTCACACAAAGAAACCAAGGGCAGCAGGTCCGGGAGGTTCACCATAGTCCAAAAGACTGGATTGAGAGGTGGCGGGAATCCCCATAAGTAAAGCCCAGTACATAGGGGTTCAATACTGTGTACTCTTAGGCTCTCTGGCATCTCTCTCATCCAACCTCACCCACCATGCATTTAGAGCTCTTGTCCCCAAACCCAACCCCAGGCTTGGGTCCCTTGCTGTTGGAGCCTACCATCACACCTGTCCCCAGCCATCTGCTCAGAGAGACTATGGCTATCCTTCTACCCTGGATCTCTGGGGACCAGGCACGAGGCTGGAATGCTCCAGAAATGGACAGCTGGGAGAAGTGGGGGTGCCCAGATGTAGTTAAGACACACTAAAAGACTTGTGTGCTGCCAGAAAGGCTCTTTAGCTGTCTTCGTTAATAATGTAAAATAGACATTTACAATTCTGTGATATCTCTCTCTCTACACAATTTGCACCCCCTCTTAAGTAAAAATGAAAGTGGGAGTGTACATTTAGGGACCACTGGAAAATTAGGAAGATCCCCGGAAATGCTGCCACCCTCAGGCAAGCTTGGAGAAACACCCTATGTTAACTTTAAAAAACTTGCTAAATCTCCCAACTTTTGTGTTTTAAAATAACTTGGACAAAAAGAAAAAGGATCCTCTATAAGCTGCTAATGAGCTATTGGCAGCTTCCTTAGAGAGATGCCCTGGGCAAGTTAACACTGAATTAAACAGCATCAGCTGAGGCAGATACATAGTTGCGACTCCATCAATGTTTTACCTATAAATGATGAGAAGGGATTAACCTCCCATCAACACAACTTTGAATGGACTAAATGGAGTCAGAGTCTATGCCCCTCACCAGCTCAGGCAGCCCAGGAGTAATGTAGTTTGCGATTGGGAGTAACAGTCAGGAGTAACACGGTTTGGAGTTGGGAGTAACACGGTTTGGAGTGCTGGCTACATGCTTTTCTCCAAGAGTAAGAAATGGAGAAAAAGAGCAAGACTCTGCTTTCCTCCCAGCTCCTGGCCTTGGCTCTCCTGCCCACACAGTGGCAGAAGGATCCCTGCTGCCCAGGACTCCTGCGAAGGCCACCCCTGATTCTTCCTTCAGGGAGACAGGTTGTGGCTCTCCTTAAATTTAGAGCAACTGATCCCATGGGGCCCACTTCTCTTCTCCCAATTCTCACGTTGCTGTGTTCAATTCCACCTGCTTCTCCATCCCTTGCCCTGAACACAACTTGCCCATACTCGAAGTTTATACTTTTTGGTGTTCATTTTTTTCTCATGTACGGGTAGTGAGGACTTACATCACAGTAACTATTATTATCACTATTACTACTAATAATAATCACAAACACTTTTGAGCTCTCCCACTTAATTTGTGGGCACATTAAGTCCCCTGTGAAGCAACCTTTAACTAACAGGAACGGGAGTCAGTGGACTGGGCCTGGCCTCCCTGTGTTCTGGACGGTGACACCAGGAAGCCTTTGGTCCCTCACTAGTACTGAGCCCGCTGGCCCACGGCAGTGGTTCCTCATTAATGTGCCCTGGCTGACTGTTTTCACTGAGTGCCAGGCCCTGTTTTACTAAGATTCCTTTATTCCTCACACTGAACTGCCTGGTGAGTTTTAAGGAGGCCCAATCCTCAACATCCTTGTTTCCCACTGGAGACATGGGTATCTCAAAAATGGAGATCAAAATATCCTTTATCATAAAATAGCCAATAAATGAGAACCTGACTTTCGGTTTCAGGTTCCAAGTGCTTTGGTTCACACTTGAACTCATCACCCAGGCCCAAGCAACACTGGATCATCACAGCGTCACCACCTGGCCCCAGAGTCACCAGCTTGGCTCCACCTGGCTCTTAGAGCAGAGCTAAACATATCCTTGCTGTGAGTAGTCAGACAGGGCGCAGGTGGGGAGTGAGTGAACAAGAGGCCAGGATTGTCCACTTCATGGAAACTTGAGGCCAGAGAGAAAAAGGTCCCAACGCAGGTCCTGTCCCTGGGTTATATAGCTAATCACCACAAGCACTGTGTTTTCTTGACCAAACTCCACCCATCCTGAGCCATGAGGGGAATCCACTCTCTGAGTTGAGCGGGAGATGAAAGGATGACACGTCCCTGCTGTCACCCACTTGACTGTCAGAAGCCTGGAGTCACACTGCTGTACCTGTGCTGGGTCTGTGCAATTCCACAGATATTAATCCTGGAACTGTGTTGCGACATCTTTCAGTAATATAGGTCGGAATGAGCTCATCATCTTGATTCCTTCAGATTTTATTTATTTATTTTTCATTGTTTGGGATTCACTGAGGATTCAGAGACCCCTTCAGATTTTCTCATGGGTTCAGCATGCTCTGTGCCAAGTCGTATTATAATTTGGGCTCTGTCTTGGTCACAAAGTACACTGGGAATTCTAGAACTTGCTCAAGTGGAAAATAGAAAAACAGAAGAGTCAGTATAGAGCAAACCTTTCCAGGGAATGTCTAGCAGCCCGGCTCCAAGGTCAAGGTGCATGATGAACTCAAGTCTGCTATAGTGCAGGTCTCAAAGGTCTGGGCCAAAAGGTGTGGGGCATGCAGTGGGCCTTTCGGCAAGAATTTGAGGGTTTCCTATCCAGCACCATAGGTCAGAAAAGGATCAGAAATCTGGGTCCAGCCCTAGGGAAAGGGGGCTGAAAGAAGATGGGAAGGTCACAGCCCTGGCTAACTAGGGATCTGAGACAGCCTCAAGCCCAGAGGAGCCTGGAATGTAATCTGGGAAGTGAGGAGAGACTGACAGCCAGACACTGGGTGACTTGGCTGGGCCAGGGAGGGAGGCAGGCTGCGGCATGCTGCGTAGGAAGAGGGTGCACCTTCCCTAGCCCCCCAGTGTCCCTCTCTTTGAGCAAATGCAGTGAAGCATGGTCCTCACACCACAGTCCTGCTTCTCATTGGCTCAGAAAGGAGCTGGACACAGGAAGCTTTGATGATGGGTGGTGTGACTGTGGTCGTAGTTATTGTCTAAGTGTATTGTGACAATTGATTTATTATCTAGGGAACCTGTCACGACCCATCTCTGCCTCAGCCTGAGCTGCCTGTGCCCACCTGTGTCCACCTGCATGCAGCAGAGATGGACAGTGAGCTTGCAGCCTGCTGACAGCTTCCCACCTCTGGCCTGCCACACTCTTCTTCTCTGCCTGAAGGCATCTCACACCACAGAGCTTCCCTGGAGGTCAGAAACAACCCAGAAGTGTCAGCAAAGTAAGTCCCCTGGGAAGCAAACTTTAACCAACAGGAACGGGAGTCAGTGGGCTGGCCATGGACTCCCCCTGTTCTGGTAGGTGACCCTGGGAAGGCTCCACAAGCCTTCAGTCCCTCAGCAGGACTCAGCCCACTGGCCCATGGCAGCAGTTCCGACATTGATGCGCCCTTCGCTAACTTCTCTCACTTTCTTTCCTCTCTCGCTCTCCTGAGAGACTGGCTGGCAGAGAAAACTCTGTTCAAACCAGCATTGACCAATGTGCTGTTTGGGTGGATCCTGGAGATACAAGATAAACACACCAAAGTCCCTGATGTCAGAAGCTAATACACATGGCAGGACCCCGTCACCAGAGCTGGGTGTCCCAGGGGGCCAGCAGATGGCCCAGTTTGGTTTCCTTACCAAAGGAAGGTGGTGGAGGTTACAGAGACCGCCATTGCTGCTGTACAACCATCAGTTCACCTCCTTGAGTGACAGCAGGCAGACCCTCTCCCCGCCAGATGTTTACAACGCTTCCACCATGCTCCAGGCACTGCTGGACATACAGAGGACAGCTCCAGTCCTGCCCGCAGAGCACCAGCAGCTCAACAAATGCAGTCAGTGGAACCAGTCTGAGCCCAGGCTTCAACGGTCTGATGGTTTGGCAGCCCAGGGACCAGCAGGCACCTGTGTCCATGAACCGATTTTCATGGGCGGAAGGGCCTTCTTGGAAAGCAGGGACTGGAGGAGACAGCTGTGTGTCCAGGTCCCAGCCCAGACGTACAAGCTCCTTTCCAAGCTCCAGAGATTGTAGGTTTTTCTGACAGATTTGCCTCAGAAGAGTCTCTAGAAAAGGTAGAGTGAAGCTACGATGCTTTGGTGACCAGGTGACAAAGCGCAGAGGGAGGGCAGGGGCGTTCTCTGCTGGAGTTTTTGGTTTAAGGGAGTGCTCTGGCATGGTTTTTGGAATGTCAGGTGAAGACTCAGCAGGTCACTCATCCCCACGGTCACATGGGGTACCAGGACCCTCCGCTGAGGTAAAGGTGCGGTGCCAGCTTCCTGGAGCCAAAGAGTTGACATCATCGAGGGTCTCAAGATATAAGAACTAAGAGGCTTCCGGTACATCTCCCAAGGGTGCCCTCAAGAACCGCCAAGAGGGAGAGCAGGGCCTCCAGGCCCTCCATCACAGAGCTGAGGGGAATTCTGAGTTACCCCCATAAATGAGATCTCATCTGTATCCAGGGACTGGTGAGGGCTGAGAAATACCGTGAGGCTGTTACTGTTAATTACAGTGCCCTGGGTCCACGCCTGAGAGCTGGGGAGCACACCGCAGGAAGGAGCATCGCCAGCCTGAGCAGACACAGGAGGGTTCTCTGCGGAGGAGCTGGGCCTTAAAGGAAGAATGGGGTCACGTTCTTGTGGGAGAAGAAAGGGGTGGGAAAAGGGGCACGGTCAGGAGGGGTACAGTTTGAGGCATGGCTGGAACACATGAGCAAGCTGGGGATGGGCAGGAAACAAAGAGAAAATAATTTCTCACCACCTGCACCGCCCCGGGGGACTGCTTCAGTGTCCTCAGAGCGTGGCAGGATATGTTTCCCGGAGAAAGCCAAGGGGATGAAGGGTTTGAGCCTCACCCCAAGGATTTTGAACTTTATTCTGGAAGCAGTGGGGGATACCTAAAGTCACTGAAACGGCAATGTCACTTTGGCTGTGGGTCAATGGCTGTATGGATCTCAGTTGAGGGAGATGAAGGGGAGAGTTCAGGGTGGGGGCGTTCTGGATTCTCAGCTGCTTCCTCCACCCCAGATCCATCCCCCACACCATTCTGCCCTGCCCTGTGTCCCAAAGGGCTGGCCTCTCAGGACGGCATCACCCAGGCTCTCTTGTCCTCCAGCTTCTGATTGGGTTTCCCAGTGGGCGACTCCTGGGATTCTTACTTACAAATGGTGCCGTTTATCAGAAGAGTGAATCGAAGAGCAAGAGGCTCCAGTTTGCAGGTCAGAGTGGGGGGGGGTGAATCTCAGGGGCCCCGGGGCTCAGAACAGAAGACAGTCTCCAGAGAAGACGATCTGAGGACAGAAGGACTTGGTTATGGAAGATGGGACTCCAGTTTCAGGGGCAGAAAACAGGGCAAGCCTTGGGGACTTTGAAGGCGGTTTTGCTGGTACCATTCATTTGTTAGAAAAATCACAAGGTGAATAGAGCAGTGACCAAGTTCTCTTCAGCAAGGCTGAAGGTGGGAAACCCTCTTGTATTTTCAAGAGCGGCAACTGTGTTTTTCCACATTCCCTGAAAGAGAGCAAGAGCCAGGCCAACTGTCTCAAGTCCTGAACACATTCCCTGGAGAAAAGACTTCAGATTCTTCTAAGAGAAAAAGTATGCACACTCAGCCTTTGGAGAGCACAGGAGTGAGTGCTTTGGATTCAGAGTGAAGAGCTGGAGGCAAAGCCGCGGGTGGGATGGCTGGAGACTCTAGGGAGGGGATCTGGGAGCTGCTGTCTGCCCCTCACCACACCATGTCCCTGTTCTGTGACACCCTGCCGGCATCTCTGCCTCCTTGAGCCTCAGTCTCCATGCCTGTCCCATGGATGTCATCTGTCCTGCTCACCTATCTGAGCGTCCTGAGGGCCAGACAAGAGCAGCCATCTCATAGAAGTACAGAAGCTCCTACTGTGTGCAAGGTGCCAGGGACTGTGAAGGGACACATGGCCCAGGCTCCATCCCTGGTTGGCCTGCAGGCTGCTGCTGCCTGTGAACCTGCTTCATCAGCCACAGCATGGCCAAGAAACACGAGATGCTCCCCCAAGACTTCATAGCGCTGATGCATCCCCTGACTTCACAAAGGGGTAGCTGGAAAGTTAACTGAACTGTCACAAGTGGTCTCTTTCCCATGATGGAGCCCAATGTTATCTAACACATTTTTTACCACTACCACTCATTCATTCAACAAATATGTCCTGGTGTGATTTTTTTTTTAATCACGCTCACTTGATACTGTGAAACAGAGGCCACAGAGAGCCACACCCTGTGTATGCGTCCTTGAGTCATGCCCATGACCTCTATGCATCTCAATTTTTTCACCTGTAAAATGGAAATAATAGCAACAACCTGATCATAATCTGTCTCAACTGAGAGAATGGCTATAAAACTGTTCCTTTGACTAAAGTGATAGCACAAGAGTGAGCCAATTTCACTCTCTGCAGTGTCTGTTTTATCTCCATCTGAGGCTCCTGAGGGTGAATCCAGCACCGCACAGCTGCAGTTGACATTTGCAGAGAACTTAATAATCATTGTTAAGAGTGATTCTTTCCCCAAAATACTGTGGCATTCTGCTCCATCCTGGCTGACGGAAATGGAAGCTGAAACATGAATGCCGAGGTAATTGAAGTTACAGATTCATCAGCGGAAAGGCTGGAATTAGGGAACCTAAGGTCTGATTTCCTGGTCAGGATGCTTTGCCTGTGGCCACACGGCTTCCTGCACAAGCACAGACACGGTCAGAGGAGCACCCAAGCCCCAAGGGCTTTCAGTGTCTGCACTCAGCTTAAAGACGCTCGGGGGTCACGAGACCCTCACGGGTTGTAACAACTTGGTTCTGAGTTTCAGTCAAGTTGGGGGGGATCCAAAGAGTCTCAAACAATTAAAGATGCAACATGGACATGAAATTGTTTATTTCCCAGAGCCAGCTAACCACACCTTCAGCTGCAGGAGTGCTAAGGAAACTACTATTCCCCATTTCTGCTCTCTTCTTCCTTTTAGGAAGAGACTGCCAGTTCCCACGTTTTATCAGGGTCTATGGCAGAAACAACTTTTCACAAGAACCCTTGGGGCCAGGCACAGTCATATGACTAAGTTTACGGGAAAGGAATTGGAGTAGAAGCAATCAGCTTTGCAACTGGTCTAAGAGGAAGGGACTAGCTTTGGATTGCCTCTCTTTCCTCCTACTCTCAGGCTACAGTGTGGATATAGTAGTCCTACTGTCGCTTTGATCATGTGAACAAAAGTGCACCCCTGAAGGATACTACAACAACAAGAGAGAAGGAGCCTGGGTCTTGGGGTGCCCTCCTTGATCACCATGAACCTAGACCTTCTGTCCATGTCCAGAGCATCATGACAGAAAACATAAGCTCCTAGCATATCTAAGCTTTGGTACTTGGGGGGCACTTTTGTTATAGCAGCTGAGTGTAGACTGTGACTAACTTACCTGTGCCTTTGTGAAAATACTGTCTGAAATATAGTATAACTCCAACACCAGTAAAAATTCAGTTGATCAGATCGTAAAGGTATTTCACCTGTGACCAGGGCAGTGAACATTAAAGGACATGCTAAATTATGAGACACTCAAAGAGCTATGCTTCATTTTTCCATAGTCCTTTACAGGTGAGTATTAACCTCTTAGACCACTAATTACCTGGAAACAACCTTCATGGCAGCACAGGTGGAAGAGGGCTGAGAAAGAAAGACAAGATTGACCATTAATTGAGCACTTACTATGTGCTAAAGCTTCTATGCCTCCTATCAATGGTGGGAGATAGAGAGTGTCTCCCATGCCCACTACCCCCGTCCTATTGTAAATGAAAAGCTTCATTTGCCCAAAGTCAGCAGCTGAGAAAGCTAAAATTCAAACCCCAAACTACTGGTGTCAAGGTTGCTTTTTAAGAATGAAGCACCAACAGAATAAAAATAGGTTGCCACCTCATGACAATCGCGATCCTTAAAATTATGACAACTTTACACTCATTTTAAAGCTCAAATAACACACGGAAGCATGAAAGAGGAACCTATAGATGTTTTTCCTATAAAACACTGGTGAACACTACTGTTCTTGTCTCTCTCCAGACTGTGTTACAGGGTTAGGATGTGGTACAAATTGCTCCTAGGGAACCACACATCTCTTCCTAATTCTAGGACTCTCCATTCCCACCACAGTCAGGCCCGCTACTCCAGGGACATAGGGCTACTTGGAGAAACCAAAGTCTGGACCCAAACTTACTGCAACAAGCACCCAGAAGCCAGACTTTCTGCAGGTGTTGGGATTCTAGATAAATCTCTTGCTCCTCTCAAGCTTGTATTCAAGTGGACAGAGACAAACAAAAATATATATGATGGCCAGGTGGGGTGGCTCAGGCCTGTCCTCTCAGCACTTTGGAAGGCTGAAGTGAGAGGGTCTCATGAGACCAGGAGTTTAGGACCAGCCTGAGCAAGAACGAGACCTCGTCTCTACAAAACAGGAAAAATAAAATATACGACGTAGTGAAGAATTTGGCAGATGAGGTGATAAAGGACAGCAGAGCAGGTGGCTGTGTGGCACTGGGGGTCAGAGAATGCCTCTGACGACAACAACCATATTCACCTGAGGGGGATGAGGGAGCAAAGCACAGAAAGTGGGGATGCACAGGGAGGATGAGGAGTCGGCAAGGACAAGCCACCCGGGGAAACATGTGCGTCTGAGAAGTAGCAGGAAGGCCAGCCTAGCAGCATCTCTGGGAGATGTGCTCCTGGCTTCCCCGCCCTTGTCTGTCCTCCCTGTGGTCCTGTGGCCTCCACAAGCTTTGGACTGGTGGCACTCTCCAGCCCAGATCAGAATGGGACAACAGGTCTCCATCCCGTGGGGGCAGCTGGGAGAGACCAGGCCAGTGAGCAGGTTACCGAGATAGGCACTGAGGCCAGATGCTAACAGCACTCAGATGGGTCCTGGGTCTTGGGAACTGGCGGTGGGAGCCATGTCTAGATGTGGGATTTCCAAGGAAACCCTAGGTCATCTCCCATCGCCTGTCCCCTGGGCCCCCCTGTTTTCGTCTCTTTCTTCTCCCTTTTGTTCACTCTGCTCCGGGCACACCTGCCACCTGGCCAGGCTCTCTTCCACCTCAGATCCTGGAACTTGCTATTCCCTCTGTCTAGAATTCCCTCTCCTCACACACCCTCAGGGCTTATTCCTTTACCTGTTAGAAGCTTTGCATAGAAGTCACCCTCTCAGCGACACCCACCTCGATCACCCTCTTCCACACTGCAAACACAAGATCTAGATAGAAGCTCCCCAGCTAAGGAACAGGAGCCCTCGGAGGGAATCTGGTTCAACCAAGGACAGAGAGCAAATGTCACAGCACTTCCAGCAGGAGCAGTTGTGGGTTCCAAACTACAGCCAAGCATTCCTTTCCAATTGCCCTGGGAGAGCCAAGAGACAAAATTAAAGCTCCAGCATTCATAGATAACAGACATACCACTAACACTAGGGTCTGGGCACATGAGTTTGTTTTCAATTTTTTTTCAGAGAAGAATATGGACAATGCATTCACAAGGCTCAAAACTCAAAACATAAACTAAGACACTCAGTGAAGACCTCTCCTGTGTCTCTCACCATTCAACTATGGACCCCCTCCACTGAAAGGCGCAAGCCTATCACTGTCTGGCCTTCCAGAGACATTTCACAGATACCCAACCAACGGTGTTTGTATTTCCCTCCTTCAGCCTGCCGTACGTGTGCTCTTTACTTTATTCCCCTGTATGTCTCCAAGCCATCTCTCTCAGCTTTGACGCTGTTTTACAGCAGCTTTGTAATCTCCTTTGTATGTGCTATCGTGTTTTATTTAAGTGGATCCCTTTTGATGACCACGCGGGCTATTCCTAATCCTTTGTTGTTAAAAACAGTACTGCAGAGAGTGACCTTGAGTGCCGGTCCTTTCAGCGCAGGTAGCTCCTGTGGGATTGCTATGTCAAGGGTACGAGTGTCCTCAGTTTTGATCGGCAGCACCAGACTGTCCTTCCTCAGGAAGACGCCCTGTGTGAGGTGCACGTGGTTTAGTTTTAACCCTCTCAGGCCGAGAAGCTAAGACGACTGAAACGAGATCTGTTCAGCACCATGTCCACCTCTCCGCACTCAGGCTTGGCACACAGTTGGAGCTTACTGAATGTTTGTTCAGTAAGTACACGTGCAGGATGAGAGGATGAGTGGTTAGGAGGACAGAGAGATGGAGACAGTAATTCAAACTGAAGATGAAGTTCAAGGTGCCTCCTTCCAAAGGTCACTCTCAAAACCCCAGCCTACACGTCCTCCAAGAGCAAAGCAGGGGGAGTCCCAGACGTGCCCTTCACTGGCATCAGGACGCTGGGGAAGTTGCTAGATCACCTGGCACCATGCCAAGTGGGACCGACTGCGCTGGTGCCTCCCCACCCTGTAGGAGGTCAGGAGAGACTTCAACACGCTGACGTGAGCAGTGGGCTTGCAACGCACCGGCCAACAGCAAAGCCTCAGCAGATGTTCACTGTTCATCACAGTCACGTTTCCTCAGCGTCCCCCCCATTGCTTAGAGTCCTGGTGGGCACACGAGGGTCTCTAACTAGTGCGTGTACTTCACCACCGATGCCATGCTCTTATGAACAATTGATCGCAGCTGCACCATGCTGTCCTTCTGGCTCCCATGCACATTGCTTCTGATTCCTGTTGGATGACGCAGACTCCACCCGACTAGCTCAGGTCAATGCAAGCTTTGAGCAAATCTACGTTACTTTATGCCACACGTACTTCATTTCATCTACGAGGAGCCAAGATTGCAGCCATGAACAAGAAGACAAAACCCTCTGCCTGTGTCAAAGCTTCATTTCAGTGGAGCAGACACATCCACGGAGCCAAGCAAAAAAGGCAGCCGCTCTGGGGAATTCGCTGCACGAAATGACTTTGTTTTGAAAGTTGCGGAGGCAAAATTATCCAAATTGTCTGTCAACACCTCCCAAGCGCAGCCGGCTGTTGTTCTGCTCCGCAGTTCATTCATTTTAGTTATGAAGCTTTTACCTAAGCGCTCCGATTTCCCTTCCTTGACTATCCCTCTAATCAGATCCACTCTCCCCCTCACCTCCCTGCTCTTTCTTCTCATCTGCGGCTGCTAATGATGTGTGCATGTGCCAGACTCGCACAAATGTTGAGCTGCAAACCACTCTGCGCCTGTTAATTCCATCTTCGGAGCGAGCAGAGATCCTTGAGTTATAACAGATGCTGCTTCCCCGGGGCTTTAGCGCCTATCGATCAGCTCTGCTGATGAGGAAGGAAGGAAAGTTTCCTCCTTGACTGCCATTTGAATATAATTTATTGTGTTCTGAAAGAAAAGCAGAAAGACGTAGAGGTACTGAATGGCAATAACACCAATGGATTGTGATGGATGACACTGGGATTTCGGTTTCAAAGGAATGTGCTTCTAAGCCAATAAATGATTGTGATGCTGAGGCAAGGTCTCCACTGCTGGGCTGAACGGGCTCCCTCTAAATGGCCAGCGTGCCTGTTGGGGTTCATCAGGAAGTGAGACTGGGAATTGTTGATTATTTAAAATAAGCACACAGGCGTCGAGAGCAAGGACATCATAAATAAACTCTGTGAATTTGAATCCACCCTTCAACCTTGAGCAAGTTGCTTAATGTACTTGTGTAAGATGGGAGGTCAAGCAGAGCCTCTGTAAGCTGACCACCCAAGGGACTGTAAGACATGGTCAACATACAGAGGTGGCCAGCACGAGGAGCTGGCTCTGCTGAGCTGATACCTTCATGTGGTGCCTGTGGTCTATGGAAATCAGGTCAACTCAGGGAGAGGGTTAGTGTAGGGAGGTGGTCAGCTGTGGAGGGTCTACTCTGTAGACATGATTAAAACAGTGCTTGGCATGGAGTAAGTGCTAGAATGAGGTTTGTTCTGCTTGATGTGATTAAGAGTGGATGTTGCTCTCTGCCAGGTCCTGAGCTAAGCCTGTCTATCCACAGCTTCCCTTCACTCTCCCCACCACTGCTCATCCTATGACACCACCAATGCCCTCATTTTTTAAAGGAGGGAACAGATGGAGGACCATGTACTTGTCTTCCAAATCCAGTTGAATTTCTGCCTTTGCTCTTATCCTTATTTAGCTTTTCTATGAGTGTCTTCTGTTTATTTATTTGCATTTTGATTATGTATATGGAAAAAACATTTAAAGATTGGAAATAAAGACTCCAAGCTCTTCGTAGTGATTGTTTTGGGTGAGAAGGTTGTGAAAGACTGGTTTTCATCCTCCTATTTTTCTTATTTTGCTAAATTCTAAAACTAATTGTGTGTGTTTGTTTACAATGGAATGTATAAAATGAATGTTTTAAAATGGGGGACAAGCAGATTGAGTTCACTCTCCCTCCTCCTGGACAGGGTGAATCAGCCTCCTCATGAGACGTATTGACAGAAGTCAGGGACTAGGTGTGTGAACTGCAGCACGGCTGGCCGCTGTCAGGCTTATTTGTGGAAGAGCTCCTGCTGCGTCTGGGGACTCACTTTTCCCAGAAGATACCTAAGCCCATCAACAATATCATTTCATATGAAGAATGGGTTATACACATACTGAGAAATACTGCAGCTGAGATAAAGTTGGGCATAATCTCATAAATCATTTAAAAGTCAAATAAAAATAAATGTAACAAAAACAATATCATCTGACTGGGTGCAGTGGTTCACACCTGTAATCCTAGCACTCTGAGAGGTCAAGGTAGGTGGATTGCTTGATCTCAGGAGTTCAAGACCAGCCCAAGCAAGAGTGAGACCCTGTCTCTGCAAAGAAACAAGTCAGGCATCGTGGTGAACACCTGTAGTCCCACCTGCTTGGGAGGCTGGGGTGAGAGGATC
>CAUYQV010187975.1:0-15467 GCA_963574575.1 Galagoides demidoff
TTATGTCAGCTGCACACAAGCAGGGAGGATGACAGGCATGGTTGGGCTCTACTGGATCTGTTTGTGTTGGGCTGACCTGGGCTATTGTGGGAATGAGGCTGATTAAGACCTTGCAGGTAGGTCGTTCTTAGAACACTGTTAATTAAGACCCTGGAGACTTCTGAGAAGTAACTCTTCTCTCTCAAACTTGCGTGTAAAACCCCAAACCATGCCCTTCACAGAACCTGCAGTCACTAGGATGGGGGCAGACTGTCTGTGCAAGTCCTTAAGAAATTATCTTTTGCTTACTAAAACATTACTTGCTCTTTTTGATTATTTTTGTGACTACCTAGAGACATCACCACACTGTGCTAACAGTTCCATTTAACCAATAACATTTCCTCTGGCATCTAGAAAGGGCTCTTCTCTTCACCTAGAAAATCCCTGTCCTCGCCCTCCCCTCAACCCCTCACCTTTTAACTTAACTGCTCTACTTTCTTCTAGACCCAGGTTTCATCATCTCATCGCTAATTGATTCTGAAGCCTGCTTGATCATCAGAATCACCTGGGAGTTGTTACTAAAACATAGATGATCACGGGGATGATGACTTCTAGGAATTACAATCTCTTAACTTTGGAAACTCAGGAGATTCTGAGAAATCTATGCTGAGATCACTCCTCTGAGCCTACCCCTTCCTATGACGTCAGTTATCAGATGCTGATCTCTGTGTCACTTCTCCTGCCTTCATTGGGATGAATACATGAAAAAACAAGGTTGCAAGACCATTAGCTTCTTTCCTACAGTATGATAGCTACTATTTTCCAAAACATTTTTCAGACCCGCTTGGTTAAGTAAATCTATCCTTGACAAATATTCCAAGGGCAGATGCTTTGATTCATTTTTTTTCTTATGACATTTTATAGTCCTTCTTATATTTATGTTTGTGAATTTCTTCTCCTGAGTTCTGAGCTCTTGGATTCAGAGATTGTTTCCACCCCCCCTTTTTTTAATTTTGTAATTTCTTCAGAAATCATTAACATACCTCATGCCTTTTAATGAAGTAAATAAACATTTTGTTTTTCCTTAACTTTATGACTTTTTTTTATTAAGACAGATTTTCACTTTGTTACCCTGGGTAGAATGCCGTGACTTCATAGATCACAGCAACGTCAGACTCTTGGGCTCAAGTGATCCTCTTGCTTCAGCCTCACGAGCAGCTGAGACTACAGACACCCACCACAATGCCTGGCTATTTTTAGAGATGGGGTCTTGCTCTTGCTCAGGCTGGTCTCAAACTCCTGAGCTCAAGTAGTCTGTCCACTTGGACCTCCCAGAGTTCTGGGATTACAGGTGTGAGCCACTGCACCTGGCTGATATTTCATATCAGTGAGATTTTCAGAACAAATTCCTTATGACCCTTTAACATTTCATAGAAATACATTTCTCTAATACAGTGCTAGGGGAATCCTTACATGCCAAATTGGGCACAAGATTCTTAATAATACATCAATCTGCAATTGACGGTTTGGGTGCAATGTATTCTCGGGTCAGTGATATGGATTCCTTTGCAAATTGTGCTTCAACCATCCAATCCTATTGTTCCTTCAGTTTCAAGCTATGCCCAGTAGAACTTTCCAGTAAAAACAACAACAGCAACAAAAACAGTACAAGAGAATGATTGTGCTGTTTGGCAAAATGGAAGTGGTTACTGAAAATATTGTGCCAGAAGTGATCTGAGACAAGAGAGACATAAATTTGGAAACAGGTGGCTAATCAGGGATTTTTTTTAAGAATGAAGGATCTTAATTAAGGCAAGGATTAAGAAAAGTACATAAATTAGAGAAGGAAGGGAACTAGAGGAAAGGAATGATTTAGTTGTAGAAGCCAAATCTTCTAAAAAGGAAAAAGAGGGGAGGCACTTTTTTTGCATTAAGTCACAAATACCTTGCTGGATAGTGTGAGGACTCCTGAAGGGAATAAATTTGAACCAACTATAAATGCTAAATCAGTAGGTAAATGAAGAACCAGTAGAGGCATGAATGGATATCTGGTATTACACATGCCCATAATTTTAAGTAGTACCATCACAACTTGTCCCGTAGACAAACACAGCTGGAGACTTCCAAGGAGCAGCTCTTATTGGAGAGGCATACTGGCTCCAAGTAGTTGCCAAATAACTGAAAAGAGCAAGAAAAGTTCTAGCAAGAAAAAGAAAGTTTATTGCTGATTTGCACAGCAAGCCAGACCCTGTCCTAGTGACCACAGGCTCTATGGAGAATGCAGTTTGGGGTTTTATGCACAACTTTAAGAAGAAGCATCAGCTGCTTCTTGGAAGTCTCCAGGAAGGTCAACAAGGTCTTGGAAACAATGCACCTGCCAGGTCTTAATCAGCCTTATTTCCCCAATAGTCCAGGTCAGCCTGATGCAAACCAATCCAAAATAGCCTAACCATATCCATCCTCTTCTTGCTCACACGAGCTAATTATGTAACACTGCTATACTCTGTGCAGGAACAGCTAACTGTCTCATCTGTAACGAGGATCAAGCATAAAACAAACTGATTCCTTCCTTCATGGTCCAGGTATGAGGTACTTCCTCCTAATCCTATCATGTGGTGCTTTCTCAGCTGAGGTCCTGTAATGACTAATACTTCCTCTAGATCTATAACCAGGCTATACTCATAACTCTGCCATTCCTAAAAGCCCAGGGGTTGAAGCAAAATTAAATGCCAAGTTCGCAAAACGATATGAAACAGCCTAAATCCCCTTGGTCAGTTAACATTTGCAAAAATGCTGCCAGTGAGTTATTAAATAAACATTATTTCTTTGACCTTCAGGAGTTATGTATGAAAGAAAGAAGTACGGTTGCTTATCATTTATCCTAAAGTGCATCTCACTCACTGGAGTTGAAACATCCCTTCCGAATAAATAAAAATGGCAAAGTACAGGAAAGAGAGAAACAAAAGATCATACTTCACAATAATATACAAGGCACCTTTGGAAGTTTTGTAAACATATGCTCCTTTTTCATAAAGAAATATAGAAGAGATTAAAATTTAAAAAAGACCTGTAAACCTAAAGCTATTTAAACCTATTTGCTTGTTTTCCTTCTTCCCTTATTTTGAAGATATCAAATCCACTGGTAGACCTAATTCCTGTCTGCTTATATTCTCATTAAAAATCCTTAAAACTAGGCCAAATATAGTGTTAAAATGAGAACACGTAGAATGTTTTTAAATCTTCCTGTAGGTTTAGTAGCCTTCAGTCTTCTTTTTTACCATCTTTCTTTTCTGTTGATTTTAGCAAAAAATGTGTGCTGAAGAAGAAAAACTAGCCAGTGGCACGCCTGGGTCTCACTAGATAAGTCCATGTCTGAGTGTAGGAAAGAAGTCAGACTCTCACATGCTGACGTCCATGTGCTATATGTGGTAAGTCCAACTGCAAAAGGATAGTTTTCTAAAGAGGTGGCCTACAGCAAGTCCAGGCCTGTGGAATGACGGAGAACAGAGTGTTTCAGAGAAGTATAAAGGGCAGGAGAGAAAAGTAAACACTTAGCTTGCCGCTCCCTTAGATGGTATCTTTCACAGGCTGTGAACTTTTTCTGATCTAACGCAATATTGATAACTAACACGTCTAGCCCTGTGCAGTGAAAACCACACACACATGCACACACACACACACACACAGGTGTTTTTCAATATTGGAAGGAAACTAGAAAAATGTAATGTGGCCTCTGGAGATCAATGGTCCCCACATCTGACTGACTCTTAGAAGCTGAATATTTAACTGCTTTTGGTCTCTCCAGATCCTTTCTGTGCCTGAGTTTTAAGATTACATAAGATAAAACCTAATGAGTTCAAATCCTGCTGCCTAAAACCCACCCAGATTTCCATCAGCCAGAAGGAACAGCAAGCATCTGGGACTAATGTTCAGCCACTGGAAAACTTCCTTTCTCCAAAAGGGGAAGAAAAGGAAGAGTCAGAAGTTTCCTAGTGAGATGCATTTTCTAATTGCAGGGAAATGTTAGAAATGTTAGTGACATCTCAGGTCCCTTGCCAGACGACTGAAGCAATAATGTTCTGTCTTATGCTTTCAAAAGTATGGGCACATTCTAGACCATTTAAGATATATATCACTGTCATGTATGTTCCCTACATCATTGACTGGTTCTGAAGAATCGATTCATACAGAAAAAAGGCTGCCTGAGCACGTGCTAGATATTGGGTAATAAGCATCTGCTTTCTAGGAGCTCACAATCTATTTTTAGCACAATAGCACTACTTAAGGCGATATCAACTAGTTCAATGAAAAGTATTGCAACTATGTTTGAGACACACCCACTACTCCTATCTAAGAAGTTTAGAAAAAGATAATATCTTTTAGAGTTTTTATGCTGAAAACAAAATTAAGTCAAAATTTACCCTTGTCAAGCAGATTAGGAATCAACATATTTCCTTTTTCATCTATGAGTCATTCCGAAGTTATAGTATGTTCTCGGCGTGTATGATGAATGAAATTGTTCATAAAATGCTCCTATTGTCATTGGTGTGAAGTACAAATTTGCTAGCTGATAGGTTCCATGGCTCCCAAAAATGGGAATAGCTTTTGGATGAGGAACAGGATGCAGATTGGGTTAGTCAATGGACTGAGGGTCTGGGAGGCCAAAGCTTTATCCCCAACTCAGACTAATAGATATTCACTATCATCAGAAAATATGTCCCTGCTTTGAGCTTCATTTCCAAAACATCAAGGCGGAAGGTAACAGAGCTCTCGGCTCACCAAACTCACCAAAGTGTATTTTCTAAACACTACATATGTCAAATAAAGGACACTTCCTGAGACAGAAAGAGCAGAGTGGTTATGTCAGGACCTGAGAGGCAGAACTGCTCTTCAAAGGGCTGCTCTTTGAAGAGCAGAACAGACATCAGCATGTACAGTAAGTATTGAGACACAGGAAGAAATGCCAGAAAGAAGAGAAAATTGAGGAATTAAAGTGAGAGCCAGATAGTCCAGAAACAGAAGCTGGGCTGGACAGAGCTACAAAGACTGGCCTGGACGAGGAGATCACATACAGATGTGAGACTCCTGCACTGGGAGACCTTGACACCTAAGACAGGCCTGTGATGAACATGTGTTTCTCCTATGGGAAAGATGAAAGGAAATCTAATTGGGATATAATTGCTAGGTGGCGAGGGCCATAGCATGCACCTCCACAGTTCTAGCTCATTTAATTAAACTTCACCTTTGAGGAAACTGAGGTTCAGGGAATGTTAGTATCTTTTCCAAAGTTCAGAGGACATTAAGGAACTGGCTGGATGTCCCTTCTGAAAGGGTCTGGTGATAAGGAGGACATCATAGTGGTGCTTGCCTCATTTTGCAAAGCTTTTCAACCCTTGGCTTGAAAAAAAAGATCCCCAAATGCTGTCCAAATGGAAGATTGATTGTTATCCAGGTTTCAAGCAAGGCAAATCCTGCTGGGATACAAGCTAGCTGGGAATTGATGGAATCTGGGAAAAAGAGCCTGGAACTTAGAAATGAGACACATTTCACACCAGAGTGGTGCTGAGATCTAGAATAAGACTTCCGAGATGAAAGGGAAAACAAATCAGGAAACAGAGCACAGAAAGGAAAGATTATGATTGCTATGGCTATGCATCGACACAGCCTGGGGCAGCAGGGATGTGGGTGCTAGCGTCAGGGAGTCCACTGTCAACACACAGAACCAAAGACAATGGCAGAAACTTTGAGGGATGAGGCACCTGACTTGGAGCTAGGGTTCAGGAGTAGGCAAAACCCCCACTGCTAGTTGAATTAGACAAAATATTCATTGATTAATGGCACTGACAAATATTTATCGAGCACCTACTGAATTCAAAGTTTTTCGCTAGGTTGAGATTATCAGTGAACAAAACAGATGAAAATCCCGACCTACGTGGAACTTGCCTTCTACTGGTAGAAGGACATCAGCAAATAAATTCGGGCACCAAGGAACAAATCAGGAAACTAATTTCAAAGGAGGATGTTTGTGGGAAAAGTGAGAACATCAAGAGTCTGACTTGATTCTCTCTGCCTGGACTACAGCCTATGACTTATTACATCCTTCTTAATGCCGACGCATTTGTTCTCAAAGCCTGGAGTGGAAGTGAACCTACCAAATCGAGAGTTTGGAAGGGTGAGGCAGCAGTAAAGACACCACCGGCCAGGAGCGGCCAACCTGTGGCTTATGGGCCACATGCTGCTGTTGTGCTTTTGTTTGTTTTGCTTATCTGTGGTGACGGATATCACAAAAAATGTGCATGACCCTTTCTGGTTTACTTATCAGCTTTCAGATAAGTGATACACAGCTTGTATGGCCACATCTAGAATCAGTAGGTTTTTACCCAGCTAGAATGAATGACATTAACTTGTGATGTTAACCTACCTGCATGACCCTAAAATCATTCCTTGCATTTTTTTTTGAAAAATATTATGTTTAACCCATTTAAATTAACTGGTAGGTTCAAAAGTAAATATCTAAAGATACAGCATGAATTGAGAAAATATTTCTTTCTCTTGTATTCTAGAGTTAGGAGGAACTTGCTTTTTGTTTAATTCCAAATTAATATAAAGGTACAAATTTTTAGGTTGCCCTGTTTTCAGTTCTAAGGTAAAATTCAAGTTGTGGTTGAGTACTTCATCTAGGAGGCATGCTGAAGACTCTACACTGGACATTAGGTAGATCCCACCAGTTGCCCTCCCTCCTCTGGCCAGTCAGCCTCCGTCCTCCCACTTGCTAGGCTATATTTGTGTTTTATCATTCCTGCGGGCATGTAGTTGCTTATATATTGGTTTCATATTAGCAATGAGTACCTCGGATATTTTTTTCCATTCTTGAGATACTTTATCAAGAAGAACAGGAGGAATTTTCAGCATTAAATGAATAGCTGAAGAAGCAAGACTAATACTTAACTGATTTTCCAGGTGTTTTTTCATGAAAAAGCACATCTCTCAATTCAGTCTTAAAGACTCTTAAAGTAGCAGAGTAGAATACCTCCAAGAGATTTCTTAAAAGGAGAGAGACCCTCCCAAGATCACATAAATGCCACTTACTATTCTAGTGTCAGGACCCCAGTTTCCCAATGGTTCATTTAATGCTCTGTGCATTTACCACATCGTCATACCCCTCATGCAGAAGGCTATCAGCTATTTAAGACAAAAAAAAAAGTTCTCAAGATGCCTCAGCCTTTCTCAGCAGACAAAGCGTGCCTGCAAACTCTGTGCTGACCTGACTCAGTTCATGGAAACCTCACAGGTTTCATCTACCCACACCTTTTATTTGAGCAAGGGAAAATAATATTTAGTTCTTTCCTCCAACAAACAAGTCTAAACAGAGCTAATGCCGGTTTAGTCATTTTCTAGCCATTCTTTCACAAGATTTTGTTTATGATGATGAATCTGAGTCACTGTTTTTCCTAAAGGCAGACACAAAGAAATGTATGAGAGAATGATCATGAGAACATAGAACTCAATAAACAAGTTTGCACGTATTTGTTGACATGAAAAGATGCTCATCATACACTTTTAAATGATAAAAAAAAAAAACTACTAATAAGGGGCCATTTTTTTCTAAAGCATAAATTTTAGAAAAATTCAAATTCAAAACAATTCTTAGAGATGAGATCTTGCTCTGTCTCTGAGACTTGAGTGCAGTGGTGCCATCATGGCCCTCTCCAGCCTCAAATTCCTAGGCTCAAGTAATCTTCCTGCCTCAACCTCCCGAGTAGCTGCAATTACAGGTCAGCATATATGACTGGCTATTTTTTCATTTTTATTTTTTAAGAGATGAGGCTCTTGCTAAGTTATGTTACTCAGGCTAGCCTTGAACACCTGGTCTCAAACAATCCTCCTGCCTTAACCTTCCAGGTAGCTGGGAATATAGACGAACCAAGGCTAGAAACATTTACACCAAAATTTAAACTATCAGATTCCCCTGATGTATTTATTTTAGGTTATTTTAATTGATGGAGTTATTTGCTCATCTATATTTTCTAATTCTTCTACAATGACTATTCATTGTAGTCTAATAAAAATGACAGAATAATCAAATTATGCCAAATTCTCAATGTGTGTTCTCTTATAATCATTTATAATAGAGAGTTCTCATTAAATTAAAGAGAACTTTCAGGCATCCTACACACATTTACTGAGCAAATACAGTAAGACAGACCTGTACACAATTTCATCTGAACTCCATAATAGCTCTGTGAGTCAGTTAAAATACCTCCTTCATGTTTACATGGATGGAGCTGGAAAATATTCTTCTCAGCAAAGTATCTCAAGAATGGAAGAAAAAGTATCCAATGTACTCAGCCCTACTTTTTATAGCTTTCATAGAAAATCTATAACCCAATTTTAGCCCAGGAATATGGGGAGAGGGGAGAGGGAAGGGAAAGGAGCAGGGAGGGTGGTTGGAGGGAGGGTGATTGGTGGGATCACACCTATGGTTCATCCTATAAGGGTACATGTGAATCTCTCTAAATGTAGACTATGAATGTCTTAACACAATAACTAAGAAAAAGACATGAAGGCTATGTTAACCAGTTGGATGAAAGTATTTCAAATTGTATACAGAAACAGTACACTGTACTCCATGGTAGTATTAATGTACACTGCTATGATTTAATAAAAAAAAAAAAAAGATATGCTGGAGCTGAGAACCTAAAGGTAATCATTTCTGAAAAAAAGAAAAGGTATAGTCAGGTACAATGGGCCAGTAAAAGTGACCCTGATTTAGGACGGACGAGCCCCTCGGAGGCAGCTACTGTCTGAGAATGAGATCTAAATTAGAGACCTGTAGATAGCAGTAGGATTTACTTGTCGATAGAGATAATCTAAATGAAGGGAATAACAATGTTGTGTTGAAAAAAAAAATCCATCTTTCAAAAAGCATGGCTTAACAGAGTCTAATCCAGAGCAAAGGAAATGAGGCTAATTGGGTTAAGATCTATGATCACCCATTTGAAATCTGAGACTCAGAGATGTTTGACAAGATTGCTCTTTGTGTTTTAATAATACAGTACAAATGAAGATGCTTGTTAAGGTTTAAAGGCATGGTCTCTATGTATACACTGGGATTTTTTTGGTAGCAGGTGACAAAAAACCCACATCAATCTAATTCAAACAATAGAAGGGTTTGGCTGATTCTCTAAGGGAAAAGATATAGAGGAAAGATGGAATTTTAAGTATTTTTTCATCAGGGTTCTGAGGATTTATCCACAATTCTTGACACTCTTCAGAATGACAGCTTTGTTCTCTGGCTATTTTCCTTGTCCTGACAGAATGGCTCCAGCATTCACTACCCACGGGAGACTGGATAATATCCGCGTGCCAGAATCCCTCCCCAATAGTCCTGAAAGTCATTCTGATTGGACAAAGTTAGCTCACATGTCCAGTTCTATTCCTATCACTGAGGCAAGAGGGATGCAATGAGATAAATGAGATGACTGGCTTAGCTTTGTATTAGGGATGCAATGCAATGATTGGCTTACCATTGTATTAGGTATCTATCTATTGCTGTGAAGCAAACTACCCGCCAACACTTAGCAGCCTAAATAACAAACTTCTGTATCTATGGATCAGGAACACAGGAGCACCTTAGTTGTAGGGCTTGGAATCAGGATCTCTCATGAGGTTGCAATCAAGCTATTGGTTAGGGATACAGTTTCATCTGAAGACTCCACTGGAGAAAGACTTGCTTTCTCTCCAGTGATGTTGACAGCCCCTAGTTTCAGACTAGTTATTGTTTAATCACCAGACACCTGTTAGGGGTGTCTCTCCATAGATTGCCTGAATTTTCATATGATATAAAAGCTGGTTTTCCACAAAGTATTCAGAAAGACAGAGTATGCTCTCAAGATAAAAGCCACAATCTTGTTATAACTTAATCTCAGAAGTAACATACCATCAATTCTGCTAAATTTCATTGGTCACACAGATCAATCCCAGTAAAACATGGGAAGAAACTGCACAAGTTATGAATACCAAGAGGACAGAGATAATTGAGTACAATTTTGGAGGCTGTCTACCAATTCAGGAGTAGGATCAGCTTCCCCAACACCATAGGGAACCCAGCAGAAATTAGATTACTGAGACTTCTAAAAAGAAAAAATAGAGATTCTAGGAATCTAACCAACAAATGTGTACTTCAGCCTGCAAATTTCTATTTCACATTAATTAATATAATTGTTTCTGGCTCTACTTAGGGCCGTTACCATTTTTCAAGAATGAAATGGAGCCATAACTGCATAGAATATATTCCCCTAATCCTAATAAATTATAAGGAGCTCTGCAATAAAGTGAGTTTTGTGGCCAGAAGGTTTCTTTTTGGATAATAAAGCCATTTTAAAACAAATGATTTTGTGGCTCCTATTTTCTTTTTTTTTTTTTTTTCTTGAGACGGAGCCTCAAGCTATCCCCCTGGGTAGAGTGCTATGACATCACAGCTCACAGCAACCTCCAACTCCTGGGCTCAAGCGAGTCTCCTGCCTCAGCCTCCCAAGCAGCTGGGACCACAGGCGCCTGCCACAACGCCTGGCCATCTTTTGATTGCAGCCATCATTGTTGTTTGGCAGGCCCGGGCTGGGGATTTGAACCCACCACCTTAGGTGTACGTGGCTGGAGCCCCAGCCAATTGAGCCACAGGCACCAAGCCGTGGCTCCTATTTTCTATGGAATACAGTTTGGCATGTAACAAATTGTACAGATAGATAAAATTTTTACCTTCATCACCCTTTAATCTTAATATATCATATATTCCTTGTGTACTGAACATGTGCGTATTGGATGTCCCTGATGGAGAAATTCACACTGAAGCAGGAAAATTGAATCATTAGGCCACAGGCCAAATTTCTCCGTTGGATGTGTTTCATCTGGTGTCTTAGTAAATTCCTGAGGGAAGCTAATTCATGCCTATAACTTGAAGTGGTCAGCACCAGTTCTGTAAAAGATCAAAGGACAGAAAGATGGTTTCATAGAAGTAATAATGATGTCTAATTATTTTCCTTTCTATCATATCTTAAGTTTCACTACAGACTTTCATATCCATAGTCAAGTACAAACCTTTGTAATTATTGGGACAGATAGCATTATCTATTATGAAATAATAAAAGCAAAGATCCTTTTCTTTCAGAATGACAAATAAATCTCCCTGTTCAGAAGGAAGCAAGATATGAAAGATAGTTATAATTGAAGATAAGATGGACTTCAACTTAATCCATGATTTCAAATTTTGTGTTGAAGTTACAATTTTGAATATTTATATTTATCTTATTCCTTGAACACTCCCACATCTTGCCTTGGAGCAATTTTAGGCCTTGTTGATCCTCAGAATTTTTTTTTTTTTTTTTTTTTTGGCCAGGGCTGGGTTTGAACCTGCCACCTCCGGCATATGGGGCCAGCGTCCTATTCCTTTGAGCCACAGTCACTCCCTGATCCTCAGAACTTTTTTTTTCTTTTTTTTTTTTTCAGATTAACATGAGGGTACAAAAGGTTAAGTTACTTACATTTGTGCATTTGTTAGGTAAAATTCAAGTTGAAATTGAACCCTTTATCCAGGGGGTGTCCTCTGTACCCTTACATTGTGACCATTAGGCAATTAGGTGAGAGGTTACCAATTCCCTTCCTGCCTCCCTTTTCTCCTTTCCTTTCTCCCCTCTCCTGCCACTTGAGTTTAATTGTATTTTTCTCTCATGTGGGCATATTGGTTTCCCATTAGTACTGTGTACATTGGATGTTTCCTTTCCCATTCTAGTGATAGTTTATTAAGAAGAATGTTCTTCAATCCATCCAGGTAAATACCAAAGATGTAAATTCACCATCATTTTTTATGGCTGAATAGTATTCCATGGTATACATATTCCACAGTTTATTAATCTTATTCATGAGTTGATGGGTACTTGGGTTGATTTCACATCTTGGCTATTGTGAATTAAACTGTGATAAACATTCTAGTACAAATGTCCTTAAGAAAAATAATTTTTTATCTTCTGGATAGATACCTAGTAATTGGATTATGGGATCAAATGGAAGGTATACTTTTAGCTATTTGAGGATTCTCCATATTAGTTTGCAATCCTACTAGCAGTGTAAAAATTTTCCCTTCTCTCCACACCCATGCCAGCACCTGCAGCTTTGGGACTTTGTGATTTGGGTTAGTCTCAGTAAAGTTAGATGATATCTCAGGGTGGTTTTGATTTGCATTTTTCTGATTATTAGAGACTAGAAGCATTTTTTCTTATGTTTCTTGGCCATTTGTCTGTCTTCTTCAGAGAAAGTTCTCTTCGTGCCTCTTGCCCATTTATAAATGGGATTGTTTGCTCCCTTCCTATTGATTAGTTTGAGTTCTCTGTAGGTTCTAGTTATCAGCCCATTGTCAGATTTATAGCATGCAAATATCTTCTCCCATTCTGAAGATTGTCTGTTTGCATTAGTTGTTGTACCCTTAGCTGTGCAAAAGCTTTTTAGTTTGATCATGTTCCATTCTTTTATTGTTGGTGTTGCTGCAATTGCCAAGGGGATCTTCATAAAATCTTTCCTGAGGCCACCTTTTCTTCTAGAATTTTCATCGTTTTGTATCTTAAGTTTAAATATTTTCCCTAGCAAGAATATTTTTTTTTCCAGTGGTGAGAGATGTAGGCCCAGTTTCAGCATTCTACATGTGGCTAACTAGTTCTCCCAGAACCATTTATTAAATAGGGATTTTTTTTCTCCCAGTGTATGTTTTTGCTTGGTTTATTAAAGATCAGATGATGAAATCTGGCTATAATCATGTCTAGGTTCTCCATTCTATTTAATAGATCTGTATCTCTATTTTTGTGTCAGTACCCATGCTATTTTGATCACTATAGACCAGTAGTATAACCTGAAGTCTGGTAATGTGGTGCCTACAGATTTTTTTTTATTTCTTACAATTGCATTGATAATTTAGGGATTTTTATGGTTCCATATGAAATGGAAAACTAATTTTTCAAGTTCTTCAAAGTATGACATTGATACATTGATAGGGATTGTATTACTCTGCAGATCACTTTGGGTAATATGGACATTTCAACAATGTTGATTCTTCCCAGCCATGAACATGGTATGTTCTTCCATTTGTTAAGATCTTCCATTATTTCTTTTCTCAGGCCTTCCTAGTTCCCTCTATAAAGATCCTTCTCATCCTTTGTTAGGTATAATCTCAGATATTTCATTTTCTTCATAGCTAGTATGAAGGGTATTGTGTCTTTGATTTGATTCTCAGCTAGACTGTCATTGGAGTATATGAAGCCTATTGATTTGTACACATTGATTTTTTTATCTCAAGATGTTACTATATTTCTTGAACTTAGGACACAAATTAAATCTAAACAAATTTAAAAGAATAGAAACTGTACCTTGTATCTTTTTGAATCACTAAGGAATAAAAACAGCACTCAAGATCAAAAAAACTTTTATCCCCACTTAAATTCATGGAAAAATAATAATAAAAAACATAAGACAATTAGGGAAGCAGAAACATGTGATTAGTAACCAAAAGAAAACAGTTTGCAAAAGCAGTCCCACAGATAACCCAGATCTACTTATTAGAATTAGCAAAGATTTTTTTTTAATTTTCATTTTTTTAAAATTTTTTTGTTTTATTAAATGATAGCTATGGGCATTAATGCAATCATGGGGTACACTGTGGTGTTTTCATACACAATTTGAAATATTTTCATCAAACTGGTTAACATAACCTTTATGTCATTTTTTAGTTATTGTGTTAAGACGATTATATTCTACTCTTAGAAAGAGTCACTTGTACCCTTTTAAGATAAACCATAGAAGTGATCCCTCCAATCACCCTCCCTCCACCCATCCCCCAGCAGACAAAGATTTTAAAATAATCAGTATGAACACGGTAAAACATTTACAGGTAAAGATGAATAGAGTGAGTAAAAAGCCAGACTGTTTAAGGAAAGAAAATGGGAGTTATAAGAGAGCAAGTGGGTAGTCTGTAACTAAAAAATACAGTATCTGAAATTACAAAATTTACTGAACAAACTTAATGGCCAATGGGACAATAAAAAAAAAATAGTGAACTAGAAGGCAGGGCAATAAAAATCACCTAAAGTGAAACAGAGAGAAAAGAAAAATGGGGTGGGAGGGAGAGAATGAGTATCCTGTGAATTATTATCAAGTGGTTATACTTGAAGTCTTTGAATGCATGGAAAAAGAAATTGGAAGAGAAAAATATATTTAAAAATTAATTTTTTGTTTTTTGGTAGGACGTATCTAGGTGTCTTTTTTTTCTTTTTGTATTTTACCTACTTGGATTGATTGGCCTTTTTGGATATGTGTGTTGTTTTAACAAAGCCCAATCAATCCAAGTAGGTAAAATACAAAAAGAAAGAACACCTACATAGTTGCTACCAAAAAATAAAAATTAAGTGAACATCTCAAATGAAGCCAAGGAAAAGGAAATAAATAAAGACAATGAGAAAGAAAAGGAAAACAAAATGGATAGGGAAGTGTATGCAAATATAGTGACCTCTCCTCATCCAGTTTCACTTTTCCCAGATTTTAGTTATCTATAAGCAATTGTGGTCTGAAAATAGGTAAGTTTAATACACTAAGGTACTTTGAGAGAGAGAGGGAGAATTCACATAACTTCTGTTATGGCATAGTGTATATGGTATAATTATTCTATTTCATTATTGTTATTCTGTTGCTGTACCTAATTTATAAATTAAATTCGACCATAATGACATGTGTATAGGAAAAAACATAGTATATATAGGGTTCCGTTCTATCCAGAATTTCTGGCTTCCTCTAGCATCTTGGAACATGCTCTCTTCTCCCCCAACCCCGGCCGCATAATGGGTAAGGAAGGACTACTGTAATGACTTGATTTTCATGAGAAACAATTCAAGCAAGAAGACAAGAAAGAAGAATGGTGACTTGAAATAAAACAAAACAAAAAGTCAACTTAAAATTTTATATTCAGGCTCAGCGCCCATAACACAGTGGTTATGGTGCCAGCCACATGCACTGAGGGTGGTGGGTTTGACCCTGGCCCAGGCCAGCTAAACAACAAGGACAACTGCAACAAAAAATAAAATAGCCAGGCGTTGTGGTGGGCACCTGTTGTCCCAGCTTCTTGGGAGGCTGAGGCAAGAGAATCACTTAAGCCCAAGAGTTTGAGATTGCTGTGAGCTGTGATGCCAAGGCACTCTATCCAGGGTGACAGCTTGAGACTCTGTCTCAAAATAAATAAATAAATAAATAAATAAAATTTTATATTCAGTGAAAGCGTTCCTCAGAAATGAGAGTGAACTAAAGATAGCCTGAGATAATGCGTATTCAAGTGTCCAATTACTAATTTTACTAGTAACTTGCTAATTTTATAAATTATAAGGTCTCAGTGCCTATTAATGTAACTAGCACATAACGGGTGCTGGATAAATATTGGCTGAATGAAAGAACGGAAT
>CAUYQV010187976.1:0-20307 GCA_963574575.1 Galagoides demidoff
ATAGTTGTGTTCTATTTTCATAAGAAAGTGTGAGTAAATATAAATTGGTTTCATAGAAGTATTGGGTACATTGGATACTTTTTCCTCCATTCTTGAGATAGTTTACTCAGGAGAATATGTCCCAGGTCCCTCCATGTAAACGTAAAAGAGGTAAAGTCTCCATCTTTTTTAAGGCTGCATAGTATTCCATGGTATTACATGTACCGCAATTTATTAATCCATTCATGGGTCAATGGGGCCTTCTAAGATGTGAGAAATACAGAAAAATTGGAAGTAACTTATTAACATCTATGTACAAATTTGGTAGTAAAACTCAACTCAGTGGAAAGCAAGTAAGTGGGGGGTGGTAAATTCACACCTAATGAGGTGATGACCAGGTGATGTCACACATAACTGTCACTCAAATTGTACAAAAGGAATTCATGTAACCAAAACATTTGCACTCCCATAATATTCTGAAAACAAATAAAAAAACCCAAAACAAAACAAAACAAAAAAATGACTAACAAAGATGTAAAAACATGCTTAAAAAAAAAAGGTTTAACTTAACAATTTGTCACTTTTGGTGACAGTCTGATGCTAGTCTTGCACACCAGTTTTTTTTTGTTTTTTTTTGTTTTTTTGAGATGGAGCCTCAAGCTGTCCCTCTGGGTAGAGTGCCATGGCATCACAGCTCATAGCGACCTCCAACTCCTGGGCTCAAGCAAGTCTCCTGTCTCTGCCTCCGAAGTAGCTGGGACCACAGGCGCCCGCTACAATGCCTGGCTATTTTTTGGTTGCAGCCGTCATTGTTGTTTGGCAGCCTGGGCTGGATTTGAACCCGCCACCTTAGGTGTATGTGGCTGGTGCCTTAGCCAATTGAGCCATAGGCGCCGAGCCGCACACCAGTTTACATTTTAAGCTCAAGCCTAGTTCCTGAGTCTCACCTCATGACTTCATGTGGACAAACATCTAGCCTGTTCTCATGGGCCACAGCCTCTCTGGGAGGTGGCCAGGGCCCTGTTTCCTCCTGACACACATTCCTCATTGCTGCTTGCCCGTGAACTTCTAACCATTGCCCATCTCTGCTGCTTAAAAGGACTCTCCACTTTCTCAGAGTGGAGGCTCCACACCAGTGTCCTCTGACCATTTCCGGGTGCCACTGCAGTCCCTTCAGAGAGCCAGGCCCAGAGCAGGTGGGCGCCTCCCTTTCCTGCCTCACTCCGGGGATGTAAGTGGCCTTCCGTACTGGCCTATTTCTGCTGAAATTGAGCAAACCGAGGAAGTTATGGCCTTGGCATAATTGCCTCAGGTAGACCCTTCCCGCAGGTTCTCTATATCATTACTTAGAATTACAGAACAATTCATCTCCAGAGGTAGATGAACTCTTAGAAATTATATGACGTAAGGGCACCAGAATTTTATTATTATAAACACCAGGGGGATTGTCAGAGGATTTTTGAGTAAAGATATAATTGATATTTATTAATTAATATACTTAATGTTGCCAACTAAGACTATTAATAAATAAAACTACCATCTGCCATTATTACCATTTCATAGGAGAAATAGCATTCAAATAGTTATAAAGTAAAACAGACATAATCTCAAAATTTAAAAACTGGTTACATTTAGTGCTAAAACCCATGACTCTGTCTTCCATTAATTTTAATTTGGCCACAGATCAGTAAAAATTGTTGTGGACAACAGTTCACAATGTTCCTTCAAGCCTTTGGGGAGGAAAGCCAACCTTCTCATTTCACAGATCAGAAAGTGGCAGTTTGGCAAACTTACGTTTTCCCAAGGTGACCAGCTAGTTCAGTGTTTTTTTGACTACATATGCTGAATTAAGTTCTGATAACCAAAGATGCCTTCCCTGTTTATGATAAAAACTAGATTTAGTCTCAATTAACCTTCTCTCTTCTCCAGGGACCCTGAAACTTCAGAGTTTTGCACGTACAAGTAGTGTCCTCAAATAGGTCTCCCATCTCGCACTTACCACTCCTCATTCGTATCTCAAGAAATACTGGAACTTCGCTTTTATTGAGATTTTTGTTCAACTAAAATGTTTCATTTTATGTTGATAGATACCATTTGAAATTTTTACTTACACTAAAAATAACAACGAAAAAAAATAACAGAGGGTCATTCTTTTCATTCTCCATGTTGTGAGAATCTCTAAGTTTAGGGACAGTACAGTATAAAGAGTATCTCTTGGTAAGTTCACAGCCATGTCTAGTTTTTTCTCTATTTCCCTGAATGTTGATGTAGTCTCTCTGTCTGTATTTTCAGTTATTCTGATATGTTCTGTCCCACATGTGATTTCTGTCTTTGCTAATTCTCCTCTTCCTCATTCCAATCCATTCCATCCAATCTTCGCACAGGATTTTCTCTTTAGTACTAAATTGAGTAAATGACGCTATTCTGGGATATGAGTGACCCCGCAGGATCTACTACTTATTCTGACATCCGTCATTCACCATTTCAACTTCTTTAATTGTAAGACATTTTGGCCATTTAAAATATGGCTAACACAAGAATAAAGGAGCCAGGAAGTTATACAACTCCTCCTGGATAAGAATAAGAGGGGAAAACGTTGTAATAAATCAATTTAAGCCACAAACACACCTGCTTGGTCAGAAATGGCGCCCATAAAACTGACACTCGTCACTAGAATAAAAGATTGTTCCCATATATTTTGATGATGAAATTATGACTCTCAAATGACACGGGGTGAAGGAAGTAGCTGATCGTAAATTCCTGTTCCCTTTATCCAGATGTTGAAGTGCGACCGAGAGGAAGGTGGCATTTGGGGGCACTTCTGGACTTAGGAGGGAGGGAGGCTCAAAGGCAAGAGATGAAAGTGGCTTATTCAGAGTAAGACGCTGTTATTAGTTTAACAGGTAGAGCTGCCATAGCAATATGACCACGGACTGGGTGCCCTAAACCACAGAAACTCACTTTCTTATACTTCTGGAGGCCAGAAGTTCAAAATCAAGATGCCAGGGGAGTACTCTGAGGTCTCTCTTCTTGACTTGTAGATGGTCCCCCCTTGCTGCCTCTTCATATGGTTCTCTCTGGGCATGCACATCTCGGGCACCTCTCTGAGTGCTCAAATCTGCTCTTCATATAAAGACACCTGTCAGAGTGCATTAGGCCCCATCCTCATGGGCCTATTTTATTCTATTCTATCTTATTTTAGACAGTGTCTAATTTTGTTACCTTCGGTAGAGTGCCATGGCATCATAGCTCACAGCAACTTCAATCTCTTGGGTTCAAGTGATCCTCTTGCCTCAGCTTTCCAAATAGCAGAGACTACAGGTGCCTGCTACAACACCCAGCTATTGTTTTTAGAGATGGGTCTTGCTCTTGCTCAGGCTGGTCTTGAACTCCTGAGCTCAAGCAATCCACCTGCCTCGGCCTCCCGGAATGCTAGGATTACAGGCGTTGAGCCTCTGTGCCCAGCCTCTTCAGGCCTCATTTTAACGTAATTGCCTCTTTAAAGACCCTCTCCAAATATAGTCATGTCCTGAGGTTACTGAGGGTTAAGTCTTTGACATACGAGTTATGAAGGGACACAATTCAATTCAGCCCTTAACGGGCATAACTGCAAGAGCGTAAAATAGTACTTGTGCTCTGACTCCCTCTGAGATTTTCTTAACTAAATTGGCCAAGTCAGTCCCCTGAGATAAATGGGCCTTGACCGGTGTCAGTGAAGGTGTATACAACTTCAGTGGTGCTCCGAGAAGAGCATCTAAGGACCAGATTCGGCTTTTTACTAAATGGGAAACAAATCTTTAGTAAGACCATAACTTCCTCAGAGAGAAGAATTACCAGCCGAGTTTTTTTACATCTTTCTCCAATTGTTCTCTACAATGTTTGGAAAAGCACAGGCTTTCTACAAAGGACAGTAAGTGCTGAGGGCAGCAATGTCCCTTCTCAGAGTATTGGTGGCTACAATGATCCCGTTTAACATTCATTCAGCTAGAAACTACGTTACGTACTTGACACGATCACTCATTTAACCCTTGCCACTTGTCCTTGAAGTTGGTGTTATCCACTCTGTTTTACACAGATGTGATCACTGAGCTGAGGAGGTCTTCAGGGCTAGTGATAGAGGTGGATTTAAATCCATTGTCAGCTCTTCTACCTACAGAAGCCATGGTACACTATATGTATTAATTGAGATAATGAATATGTATAAGTTGCTTGGCATATGTCTTGTATGTAGTTGATTAGCTCAGTAAAAATCTGATATTACTTTTAGTGATAAAATCATATTAATGATTATAGTAATATTTTAAAGTATATTAGAATCTGTTGAATTTTTTGAGTGATAGTTAACCTTTTGACAACCAGGAGACCCTGAGCTCCCTGAGGGCAGGCACTGAGCACCATGTATTTTTATAGCTTGGGAGTCTGGAAAAACATGCCTGGTATACCACAGGGGCTCAAAAAAGTATCTGCTTAATTAAGAATGAATTTACTTATTGAAGTGATTGGATCGGTCATGTATTAAATGAACTCTTAATTCAACCTCATTTTAACCATAAATACTCCCAAGGAAGAGCTGACTCAAGCCATTGGTACCTGACTTGCTTCTATTTAAAACAAAGATCTATGGCCCCTTCACAAGACTTATAAGAAGGTCATTATAAGGCATATATAGAACACAAAGAATTAGTGTCTTAACTTATTCCATATCAAATAGAGCCGGGTGTGGTGGCTCATGCCAGTAATCCCAGCACTTTGAGAGGCTGAGGCCGGTGGTTTGACTGAGCTCAGAGTTTGAGACCAGCCTGAGCAAGAGTGAGACCCTGTCTCTAAAAAATAGCCAGGTATTGTGGCGGGCACCAGCCATCCCGGCCACTTGGGAGGCTGAGGCAAGAGGATTGTTTGAGCCCAAGGGTTTGAGGTTGTTGTGAGCTATGATGCTGTACTGAGAGGGCAAGAAGTAAGATTGCCTCAAACAAACAAATAAACAAACAAACAAACAAAAATACAACAACACCAAGTAGTACTCACCAGGCAATAATCTGCTTCTCAAATTGTGCTAACGCCTTATAAAGCATATTATAGGCTGCCTCTACACTTAATTGAAAACAAGATCCTGAAATAGCTCAAGAAAGCTATTAAACATTTGGTTCTTGGGGGAATCAACAATATTGAAATCCATTTCTTAAATGTATGGTTTTGATCATTTTTATTGCTAACTCAAAATCATAAAGTAATAATTTTTTAATTTTAGATTAATATAAAGATACAAATGATTAGGCTACATTGTTTGCAATTGGTTTTTTTGGTTGTTTTTTTTTTTGCAGTTTTGGCCGGGGCTGAGTTTGAACCTGCCACCCCCATTATATCAGGCTGGTGCCCTACTCCTTGAGCCACAGGTGCTGCCCCATTGTTTGCATTTGTTAGGCAAAGTTCACGTTGTAGTTGAACTTTACCCAGTGCGCTGTATACCCTTACACTGTGCTCATTAGGGGAGAGTTTACCAATCCCTCTGCCTCCTCCCCTCTCCCTTTCCCACCTCCCTCCATCCCTCCACTTGATTTTAATAATTTTTCTCTCATGTGGGCAGGTAGTTGTTTATCTATTGGTTTCATATTAGTACTGAGTACACTGGATACTTGCTTTTCCATTCTTGTGATACTTTGTGATCCAGGTTGATACAAAGGTTGTAAAGTCTCCATCTTTTTATAGCTGAGTAGTATTCTGTGGTATACATCTACCACAGTTTATTAATCTGTTCCTGGGTCAAGGGGTCCTTGGTTGATAGCATGACTTGGCAATCATGAATTGAGCTGCAATAAAGATTCTAGGGGTCCTCAAACTTTTTAAACAGGGGGCGAGTTCACTGTCCCTCAGACCGTTGGAGGGCCAGGCTGTGGGCCCTGGGACGAGTCGGCTGCTAAGTAAGACAGGCAGCAGGGCAAAAAACACCCAGCGGGCCAGATAAATGTCCTCGATGGGCCGCATGGGCCCGTGGGCCATAGTTTGAGGATGCTCTATTGCAATGTCCTTATGGTAAAATGATTTTTTTCCTTCTGAGTCCATACCTAATGGGATTGAGAGATCAAATGGAAGGTTTACTTTTAGCTTCTTGAGGATTCTCCATACTTCATTCCATACGGGTTGTATTAGTTTGCAATCCCACCAGCAGTGTAAACGTGTTCCCTTCTCTCCACATCCCTGCCAGCATCTGCAGCTTTGGGACTTTGTGATGTGGGCTATTCTCCCCAGGGTTAGATGATATCTCAGGGTTTTTTTTTTTTTTTTTTTTTTGGGACGGAGTCTCACTATGTCGCCCTTGGTAGACTGCCATGGTGTCACAGCTCACAGCAACCTTAAACTCTTGGCCTTAAGCGAGCGATTCTCTTGCCTCAGCCTCCCAAGTAGCTGGGACTACAGGTGCCTGCCAAAATGACCAGTTATTTTTTGTTGCAGTTGTCATTGTTGTTTATCAGACCCTGGCTGGGCTCAAACTCACCATCCTCCAGGTTAATACAAAGGCTGTAAAGTCTCCATCTTTTTATAGCTGAGTCGTATTCAGTTATATTTATCTGCTGGCACTATACCCACTGTCCTATGGGTGCTGAGCCTCAGGGTGGTTTTGGTTTGCATTTCTCTGCTGATTAGAGAGGATGAGCATTTTTTTCATGTGTTTGTTGACCATTGTCTGTCTTCTTCAGAGAAAGTTCTGTTCATGTCTCTTGCCCACTTATAAATGGGATTATTTTGCTATTTAATCAACTCAATTAATGTTGATTAGTTTGAGTTCTCTGTAGATTCTAGTTACAGCCCTGTGTCAGACTCAGCATCCCGGTGTCTCCTCCCATTCTGAAGGTTGTTTGTCTGCTTTAGTTGTTGTACCCTTAGCTGTGCAGAAGCTTTTTATCTCCATCGTGCCCCCTTTATTTATTTTCTTTCTGGTGTTGCTGCAATTGCCAAGGGAGTCCTTTGCATAAAATCTTTTCCCAGGCTGATATCATCAAGAGTTTTTCACATACTTTCTTGAAGAATTTTCATCATTTTGTGTCTTAAATTTAAATCTTTTATCCAGCAAGAGTCAATTTTTCTAAGTGGTGAGGGGTGCAGGTCCAGTTTCAGTCTCCCCCATGTGTGGCTAACCAGTTCTCCCAGCAACATTTATTAAACAGGGATTCTTTTCCCCAGTGTATGCTTTTATTTGGTTTATTGAAGATTAAATGGCAGTACATGATTGGTTTCATCTCTAAGTTCTTTATTCTATTCCAAGATTATATCTGTTTTTGTGACAGTACCATGCTGTTTCAATCACTGCAGACTTGTAGTAGATCCTGAAGCCTAGTATGCCAGTCTGGTTGTGATGCCTCCAGATTTGTTTTTATTTCTTAGAATTGTATTGGCTATTTGGTTTTTTTCTGATTCCATATGAAATGAAGTATTATTTTTCAGGTTCTTCAGAGTATGATGTTGGCACATTGATGGATAATGATTTCAAAAATACTATTTTGGAGTATAACTGCCTTTCAGAAAACAGTGATGGAAATGATACAATTTCAGAGATTGTTTAGTCAAGTGCCTTGATTCTAGGAAAATGAGTAAACTGGGCTGAAGAAGCTTTGGGTCTTGCTCCAGGACGCATGACTGATAAGTGGCAGCACCAAGATTCTGTTCCCTGATTCAGTGACATTTCTAGGCATCTAAAAGAAACATCGCCTTGGAATGATGATGTTTAAATAAGACACCGAAACAGAGAAGTTTAAGCACAGTTCAAATAGTCACAGTTGAGTGACATTATGTAACCACACACATCTGAATGCTCTCCATAATTTTTAAGCCAATTTTTTCTCAAGGGCAAATTTTCTTGAGATTGTTTCCATTTTTAAATTAAAGAAAAAAGAAAGAGGGAAAGAAAGAAAGAAGAAAGAAGTTAATTGTAATCATGCTGTTTAACATCATTAACAATTTTATGCAAGTCTATAAATATTTCTAGAAAATTACTGTAATTATAGTAAATAAAATGGAGATGTTTAGACAAAGATGCTGTGGTAAGCAATTGCTGTTAAAATCCTGGATATATTTAAGCCACTATTTCATATCTAACTGTAAAGCCTGGAGCTGAAGTTAAGCCATTGTAAACTAGAAGTATTTGTGCACAAAGTTGATCGCATTCAACCTTCTGTGTGGCTGTTTTTAAAGCTGAGTTAATAAAAACCTTAGCTCCATAGTGGTTACACGCACAAAGGGCTGTCTCTTTGGAACCATCGGTGTTGATGACAGAGGGTACGTCTCATAAAGAGGAAATCACATGCAGTAATTACCTGGGCATGTAAAGGACACTCTTTGCCACCACAAAGCCCACCCTGAAGAAGAGATTATTGGCTGGAATGAACGGGAACACCAGAAACAGCCAGCCCACTGAAACTTAGTTGTGCTCCAGTCTCTGAAACACAAAACAACAAAGGGCCAATTAACTTTGGTTTAATTCCACTTCCGGCAGCATTTAGCCACCTCCTTTATTTTCAAGTTCTCGAAAATAAATAAATGAACAAATAAATTAGATCAATATGAACTTTTCCACCAGTGTGCTGAATTTAACAGACAACACCCAGAGGCTGAACTTGTTGGCACATCATGGCATTCACACATACCCCTGGCACACATATGCCACCAGAAACATGAGATATAGACACAGTATGGTCAGTGACCATTATTCACTGTTCTAGGCTGGACCTACAGCAACCTTGCTTCTTGCTTCTGGACCCTTTCAGAATCCCTGTCCCCTAAACACCTCTTTTCTGGGAGCAAAGCACCTGGGTGGAATCCAGCACCCTAAAGCAAGTGGAGAATTTAATTATGATCTCTCAGAAATAGAATGCATTTAAATAGCAGAAACAACAGCAAAAGAAAGCCCCCCAGGAGAAACAAAGCCTCGCGTAATGAGAATTAAATCCTAATGGTAAAATTTGGGGCATGAATGAAGGAGGTCATTGGAGCTGAAGAATTTCTTGGCACTTCTCAATGTAAGCCAATAAGCAAGTATCAGTTCCTTTTTTTGAAGGAAATTATTTTTTTGAATAAAAAATTATTACCGTAATTCATGAAACTGACAAGAAACCTTTCTCTGACATTACATATTAATTTGTAAAAATTGTTATGTTACTTTTAACTAACAAAAAACTTCTGTCTATTACTAGTATGTTGTAATGGACTCTGTAAAAAAATAGTTTGCATTTCCTGCAATCAGTGAGACCTGGTTTCTTGTACCCTCAATGCATCCCTAACAATAAATTAAAAAAAAAAGTGTGTCTGTAATGTAGATGCATTTGAAGGGAGGCCTATTTGAAATGAACTTTAATATATTATATAATATCGTTTTTTATTTTTACAAAATTTAACAAGAACACCATACGGAACTTTATTACAATTTTAAATGTTGTTTATGAACATGTCATACAACCTATTGCAATGAACAATTACAAAGAATCAACAAAAGAATTTCAAAGATACTTATGTATACAAACTATATACATTTTAAACATCTTGAGGTATTTACCACTGAATTTTATTTACAAACCTTGTTTTGTTACTTAAACATCTGGAGTAATAAAATTTCTGAGAGTGATTCCATATGATGTGGATAGTTTAATAATTTACACTGCTGTAAATGATAATCTCTTTTTTTTAACCTAAGAGAACTATATCTTTTAGAATTAGGAGAAAAAAAATAGTTCACATAACAAGACTTCACTCAAAAGAATGCGATAGGATGTGATGTTTTGATGATCCATTGAAATCGAAAAAATGGTGGAAAAAAGGGGCAAGTTCATTTTAGTTGAAAATTGCAAGATATCTTTGTAATCTAGCTTATACTTTCAGTTTACAAAGTACATATCAGTATAAGAATGAAAAGCATATAAACCTTTAAAAAGGAATAAGCCTCTTCACAGGCATCCCGTAATGTCAAGAGAAAGTGTTTCTTGCTGACAGTGAAAATAAACCTGAAAGTACGAATATCATGTCATGTGTTCCTCATTAGCTCTGAGTCTATTATTGAGTAATATGTTAATATTCTGTTTTTAGAGGTGTACTTTTAGTTTTTAGATATAGTCCATTACTTCTTTTAAAATTTCAAAACCTGAGACTCATTTATCTTTCCAAAAAGAATTTTAAAGAGAATATAATGTACCCTATTGGCTGGGTGTGGTCAATCACGCTTGTGGTCCCAGTACTTTGGGAGGATCACGTGAAACCAGGAGTTCAAGACAAGCTGGGTAATATGGCAAGACACCATCTCTACAAAAAATTAAAACATTAGTCAGGCATAGTGGCCACTCCAATAGCCTCAACTACTTATGAGGCTGAGGTAGGAGGATCATTTGAGCCCAAGAATTCCAGTTGCAGGGAGCTATGATCATGCCACTGCATTCTAGCCTGGGCAACAGAGCAAGAGCCTGTCTCTAAAAAAAATAAAATAGGCTGGGCACAGTGGCTCATGCCTGTAATCTTAACACCCTGGGAGGCCAAAGCAGATGGATTACTTGAGGTCAGGAGTTTGATACCAGCCTGAGCTAGAGCAAGACCCTGTCTCTTTAAAATAAAAAAAAAGCCAGGTGTTGTGGCAGGTGCCTATAGTCCCATCTTCATGGGAGGTTGAGGCAAGAGGATCACTTGAGCCCAAAAGTTTGAGGTTGCTGTGAGCTATGATGCCACTGCACTCTACTAAGGGTGATGAAGTGAGACTCCGTCTCAAAATAAATGAAAAAATAAATAAATAAAATAAAGAGACAAATAAAATAAAAATAAATGAACCTTATTAATTCATCCTAAGAATTAAGAGTGCAAGTATAAACAGAACTCTGATTAAGCCATTGTCCATGTCCCTGGACAGTGCTTTATCTGATGACAACCCCTGGCCTCTCATCAAGGTTATTAGAGAATAGCCCTCACTGGGAATCTGAGAGAGGCATGGCTTTCACATCCCTAATATCATACTGTCTGCCTGACCAAAGCCTCCTTCCTGAGAAAAGGGGGTGTTCTTGATGCAACAGAGCCCCCAGTGCCAAGCAGCCACTGGGTTGGGAGGCTTCTCCTTGAGGTGGGTGTCAGGTGCAAACAGACTCCGCCCTCCCTGCCTCCTCCCCACTGGCAGCACCCTGCAGTGGGCAGGATCCCCAGAGAGCTCCCCCAAATCCTGGGGACGCAGAAATGGGGGGAGGGTCAAGGTGCACCAGTCTCCCCAAGAAGACCGAGGCACAAACTGAAGAATCATAGCAGTCTGCTCCTCTGTTCCGCCACTGGGTTCTTCAGGTGCCAGGCACTGTCTTTATTTCCTTCTTGAAAAATCAGCCCTGTTGTAATCACACATTTGTCTGTGTGTTTCCTGCCTTTAGATTCTGTCTGTCCTACTAGCCTGTGAGCTCCAGGAGGACAGGGAGTTGTCAGCTGTGTTCACTGGCACATGGTGCCTGTTTGCTCAGTGTTGAATAAATTAAGAGGTAAATATATGTACCAGGAAAAGGGAAAACTGGGTGGGGGAGGGGAATGGTAGAAAGGGTAGGGGGCTTCCTGGTGGAGGTGACAATCTAGTCTGAAAAATCAATGCATGTTTACCTGGCAGAGAACGTCAAGGGAGGGTCAAAGCTGGGGACTTTCTAGCCAGATGGCTCAGAATGTACAGAGCAAGAAGGTGACAAGGGCCACACAGTGTCTTAAAAAGCCATTCCGTATTTCTGAGTTAAAGTGCAAGAGAGGAATGGCAGGAAATAAGACTGGACCTGCGGACAGGAGAAGGATGAGGCGGGTGCTCCGGGGCCTGCTGCCGAGCGACCTTTACCTGAGGCAACTGAGGGTCCCACGTGCATAGGAGGAGAAGCCTTGATCAGGGGCTGACGTCCAGAGCCAGTGTGCCTCATAGGTCACCTGGGCATGCACTTAGCCCTTCATTTTCAAGGCGCCTCAACTGTAATGTGAGACAAGTAAGGCTCATCTCTGAAAGTGAATGTTATTGGAGTTATGAAATCCTGTGATATGAGGTCACTGGGGGGCTTGTAAGGAGAAAGGGGGGGGGATTCCGCAGCGTGAGCTTTAGCACGTGGAGGCCACGCCTCCCTGTTTAGTGGGGAGTCCAGATCCTAGGCCTATGTTCTCTTTATTTTCAAAATCTCCTACTTAAGGCCGTGGCAAACTATTTATATTCCATAAAGTTAATTTTAAAAACAATAATATTCACAAATAAATCTTAAACTTTAATTGCTCATACTAATTTTTCTGCCCCCCTCTCTAATTAGCTCAGATAGATTTAAAATTGTTAAAATATTTCTTTAAAATACAAGAGAAGTTGCCAAGCAGAAAATTGGGGAAGTTAAGACTTTTTTTTTTTTTTATTAGGACATGGCTAAATTTCCTAGGACAAGAAAAACTGGGAGGACAACTCAATTTTGGATCTTGGTGATCCCAGATACGATGCAATTGGCCAGACAGTGTATCGGTTATTTTCACCTAACAGTTTTAGTTGAAACTGTTTACAGAAACACTAAGGGGCTGGAAGAAGGAGTTTTAGGATATTTTCCAAAGCAAGTGCTATAGTTTCCAAACAAATGACTTTAATTTTTAAGAAAAGTGTCCAGTGGAAACTAACTTACCACTAGTCACATAAGGAAAGGGCATAGGAATTAGGATTAAAGTACCTAATACTACAGCTGCTAACGGCATGTGTTAACATACCTGGGGCCAAAGGTGTGACTTTAGGGAAAGTAGTTTTTTGTGCCCTCTACCTGAGTTATTAGTTAAAAATAAAGGTATTACTATCTGATCGGTCCTGTCTCACAACAAACTTGTGAAAACCAAAGGTGAGTTATTTGTATATTCCTCGTGGCAGGTGTTACTGGGCTTGGTTTTCCTTTTCTGGCTCGTGAGGCTATAGAGCTGCAAATAGGTAAATCTCCTATCTCTGCACACCTGGCTGGGTCTCCAAGGTGACCGAGCATAAGCTCAGTTGCCATCGGCGCAGCCACACATCTGGCCAAGCAGCTAACAGAAGACCAGCAGCCTTTCCCGATGCCATAAATGATCACAGATGAATTCCTGCTCCAGGGCCCAAGGGTGCCCTGGCAGCTCCTTGCTGTCCCTTCCTTTTCTTCTTCTCGCTCAGTTTCCGCAGCATGGGACACAGCTGCGGAAACACAAAGAGACACACGCAGATATGGGGAGAGGCAAACACACAGAGAGCAAGACCCAGGCTGCAGTGCTGAGGCGGGAGACCCTGGGATCAGTCTTACAGGTAAGAACAGTCAAAAGCTTATTCCGAGAAGCTGAGTCATTTCTGCCATAGCTTAATAATGTGGTTTTTGGTTAGGTTCCTGCTTTAGACCTAACGTGCCACAGCCTCCTGCTCCGGATGGCCTAGGGCAGCCCTCCCAGGACATGAGCACTGGCCGCATCGTATCTCACGTGCAGGCATGAATGGGGGACACTTTAACATTTCCCCTACTCTGAAAGCCACAGGGCCAGGCTGAACTGGGACAGAGAACGCTGTTTCAGGATCCCGACAGCGGGGCTGCCAGCCCGTGCTGTGCTTGGCTGGAGTTGGTGATTCATTTTATAACTTCATGGGCTCTAAAATTCACTGATAAAATTTGAATGGAGAAACTAAACACCTGGGGGACAAAAATAGACTTGGACACACCATTTGTCTCTCAGCCAGTTTAAATCTTGCTTTTCCAAAGCCAAACTTTCTTCCCCAAGAGGCCTCAACGACAGACAGGTGAAAGCAAATTAAAATCATCACAGCCGTAAAATTACAAGACATAATACCTCCTTTTTTCTACCACTTATTATTACTAATTGTCACATAGAAGAGGGTGCCTTTTCTCTGTAATCTGAAATCAGGAAAAGGAACTAAAAAGAATCTAGAGTTTCACTTGGCCAAGATCCAAATGGTTTAGCGCCCCATTTCCTGCAGGAAGCCGAGTGTCCATCATGCTTTATCAAACAAATACGGTGAGAGGTTTCTGGCTTACTCCACGACTTATGAAAGTGACATTAAATCCAGTAAGCTTCTATTTTAGGAGCTAAAAAGGAGGAGAAAGATTTACTAGTATGACAGTGTCTAGAAGGAGCTGCTATTAATAGTAGATTAGATCCCTGCTACCCGCCCTGCCTTCATGCAAAGCAAAATATCTACTATAATCAAGATAGGTTGCATCTGTTTGGGCAAGACCCAACTTCTTACTTTTGAGATAGATGGCAATAAAAGGGTGATGGATCGTTTTGCTTACGAGGTGTTTAAAGAGCTACTTTCACGTATAACTCACTTGAAAGAGCGGTTCACTTCCCCCATAATTAAATGTACTGTCAAATTGCCTTCCACCGTCATTTAAAAGGGCAAGTGTAATGACTAACACGATCTAGCCAGGGAAAGAAAAGGAAGCTCTATGTTTAAAAATGGCACAAATACTCGTATTTCTATGAGCGCCGCAGGCATTCACACACAGGCACCAAGATACAAAAGATGCGTCCATAAAGACATTGCTTTCCGTGAAATGGCATCAGCCCCAATTTTAAGATGTCTCCAAGACAGAGGAAACTTTATATTCTCCATAGAAGACTTGAAAATTTGGTAAAGGCATCAATGATCCCTAATTGGGAGTTATTTTTCTTCTTTTTTTTTTTTTGAAAATTCCTTCAAGATGTTAGAAACAAATGTGTTTGGCTAAAAGAAAAGAGTAAAACTGATTTTTCCAGCAACAATTGGCATTGAAGTATTACCAGAAAAGGCTTTGTCCAAAAAGGGGCATCTCTTTTTCTGTAATAGTATCTATTAATGTATATGAATGATTGGAGCCTATCCGCCAACGTTACTAATGTCAAAAGGGATTGTGATAGATTTGAATGACTACAATTTTCCAGGGGTGCTGGGAAGGCCGATTTAAAAAATGTTCTTCTGATTGGGTCACTTTTAAACACTAAATGCCAGAGTGTTGGTGTTGGAAGCTGACCTAAGCCAGTCTGGCTGCTTAAAGATTTTCACATCTTTTGTAAACACTGATGGTCCCTGGTGTTTAGAGCCAGATGGAATGTAACATTGAAAACAAGTCTTGGATAAAATGCAGCTGGAAGTACAAATATTTATTAGCAGGCAAGTACAAAGCTAGTTTTAGACCATCTGCTCTTATAAATTCAGAGAATTCCCTCCCCACCCCCCCAGTCTTCCATCTCTCCTATATACAACCTTGCACTGAAGGCTCTCTCTGAAGTCAGTGTAGCATTACCCTGAGGCAGAACAGCTAATCTTCCAGTCTTGTTGAGCTCTGAGCTTTCATGGAGAGTAGGGACCAAAGGGGGTTGGGATCTAGTGCTGCAAGGCTGCTGTGCTTGCCAGACCTCTGGACCCTTACTGAAGGATGATGGTGCTTGCACCATCTTTCCAGCCAACCAGTTATCCTGGCCACATCTATTTCACCGGAAGAAAATTATTTCTTAACAACCCTCATCCTGAAGAACAAAGCTCTGGAGTGGATTTTGATAGCAATATTGGATGTGCCTGTGGCCGCCCCTCAACAGCTTGGTGTCTTGAGCAGGCTACTAATTAACCACCCCTAGATGTGCATTAAAATTAACCTCACACAAATGCAGCACAATGCTGACAGTGACATATTTTAAGGTAAATTCTCACACAGACAATAGTAGGCTTCATTCTGTGATTTTTGTCCTTTCCTTTGTATACTTTTGTGACTTTTTTTTCTCCGAAGACCTGTATTGAATTTCATTGCTTCCACTTCCAAATGGATTCACTGGAGAACTTGAAAACTTACTAGAGAAACAGAAACCTATGAGTTTATGGAGAATGAGTAAGGTGTCATTTTGGTTTTACATGGGGGATGTGTAATTCTAATTATAGCCTCTGCCCTTGGTACTGACAAGTAATGGTTTACCACTTAGAAACCAGAACGCAGGTGAACATTCTACGAAATCTCTTTCTGGTTCTTCTCATACACTTAGTATTGACTGTGGTTAGAAACTCTGTATCTCTTTAAAATAAAAGGTTCTGAAGGACCCCATGTTTAAGTGTGTAGTTCAAGGCATCACTCTGTGAAGTTTGTTTGGCTGTTGTTATTCTTGAAGGCAGGAAAAAGGCAGATTAGACAAATCTAAATAATGCCCTGCAGGGGTGGTTCCAGTCTGTAAAATTGATCCATCCACTTTCCTATATCCGCATCAACACCTCGCAGGTGATTCTGAAGTGTGTTTGATGGCAGAATCTTTATTTTGAGTAAATCCTCTTAGTATGTTGTGTCATTACTAAGTAAGCTAGAATGTACTTTGAGAAATACTGACAATCAATTACTGCAGGCAGAATGAGGTTAGAAAGAAAAGTTTCCACATAGGAAGACTCTGAAACCTCTCAAGCAATCGTTTCCAAATTTGGCAAATCTTTCCTGTATTTAAAATACATCCTGGCTCGGCGCCTGTGGCTCAAGTGGCTAAGGCGCCAGCCACATACACCTAAGGTGGCAGGTTCGAATCCACAGACCCGCCAAACAATGATGGCTGCAACCAAAAAAATAGCCAAGCATTGTGGTGGGTGCCTGTGGAGGGGTGCCCACCAGCTACTTGGAAGGGTGAGGCAGGAGACTTGCTTGAGCCCAGGAATTGGAGGTTGCTGTGAGCTGTGATGCCACAGCACTCTACCCAGGGGGATAGCTTGAGGCTCTATCTCAAAAAAATAAAATAAAATAAAATACATCCTTTTGCAGCATTTTGAAACCATTTCCTGCTCCCCTGTCCTCATGGAGATGAGAGCAGTGGGTCATCATTTTCATTGTAAGAAATCATTATTTATTTAGAAAACCTTATTCCAACATCCAGCTACTTTCTCTGCAGCAATGGCAGTGAGTCCAATTCATTAAATATGTCCTAGGTTTTCAATCTTCAACAAGGAGTGGTGCTTGGAATGCCATGGCACTTAGAACTTACTGGGGAGTCATGGGGAGGTTAGGTTCAAAGTCAGCAAATAAAGCAAACATTACAGACACTCAAAATTGCTCTCAAGAATCCTTTAGAACAACTCCATGTTGGAGAGTGATGTACTATATCTCAAGAAGCCAAACTCAGAGAAATTGTTCATCAGAACTGGGACAGAGAGCTGTTTCTTCACCTGAGACTAAAGTAAGACTTGCACTGAGGCCATACTGCATGAAAAGTGAGCATCTTTAAACACTAGAATCCTATTCACCACATCAAGAATCCCACACCACGAAGGCCCACAGAAACGGAGATTGCCTAGGAAGGACAAATTCAGTCCTCTCACCCTCGGTTCTCTCCTGGGGCTCTCCTCATTAAAGCAAAAAGCCAGAAATTTACCTACACTACTTTGGCTGTTACTCCCCATTGCTTCTCTTCTGGGATTTTCTTTTTCTTTTTACTGATTTAGTATAATTTTTTTTTAAATTTTGGACTAATATGAGGGCACATACGATTAGGTTACACTGTTTGCATTTGTATAATTAATTTGTGTAAATCGATCTGGTAATATCACAGTACCATTTTAAATTAGATTTAAAAGATAAACATGTGTGCATATAGGGCACCACAGGGCAAATATATTCTATTTTGTTTCATTTTTGTAAGTTGTTCTGTTTCTTTTAATAAAAATTTAGCAAACAGCCACTGTATATATGAAGACAGTGAAGGGGATGTTGGGCCAAAAGATGAAAATGTCATCACTTCTGCTCTCAAAGACTTCAAGACTGATGTTGAGAATTAAAAATTAAATCCTCAGACTTCTAATTAAACAACCCCCTCTTAGCCAAAGAGACCCAAGAGACACCTTAAAAAAACTCAGTTCCAGTCAGGATGAGATGAGACACCTCATTACACCCCCTCCTTCTTCAGTTCAGACATTCAGACACAATAACTAACCAGCACCAATGTGAGAATAGAGATCATAAAGCTGACAGTATGGAATCTTTCTGGCAAAAAGTTATACCAAGTTATAAACAACACCCAAGGCCATGCCAGGCAAGAGTTAAGTCAAGAGTTAACTTAAAGCAAAGTTGGGAGTGAAGTTTTAAGATACATTACAAGTCAACCTCTACACTTAAATAATAAATTATATTCTAATTGCCATAAAATTTCTTTTTTTCTATAGTAGCTAAATAAGCACTAGACTCAAGATAAGCAATACTGAAGTAATTGTAGTTCCTGCTCTTCTTATCCACCACCAGACACTGACTAACTGACTCTCCTGTTCCACGAGTCATAACTACAGTTTTGATTGGATAAGAGACTGGTTTCGGTTGTTAAGAGACCAGTAACCATGGACTGACTCTGGCTGGTTTACAGAGGCTGCATACTGAGTGCCTTCATGTCCCTGCTTCACTTTCTGGCATAAAGGACCTAATTGTAACATATTTAAATGTTAAGTGTTTACCCCAAATTGAGCATGGGTCTTATGTAACATGCATGTTTATTCAACATAAATGTGTTGGGAATGTTCATAGTTCCTCCTATGATCTGTTGAATATTTATAGCCGGCCAAACCCATTTGGCATAACTCCCTATTCCAGCTGTCCTCCCCCAAGTGCCCGCTAAGGTTCTCTGCTGTGAGCTCTGCTTCCCGGCTGCTCAGGATGGCCACTTTGCAGCCTGTAACCCTTAATAAGAAATAGAAGTCTTGGTTGGGCACCCATAGCTCAGTGGTTAGGGTGCTGGCCACATGCTCCAGGGGCTGGTGGGTCTGAACCTGGCCCAGACCAGCTAAACAAAAAACCAAACAAAAAAGGTCTCCTTTTCAAACTTATAAATTGTGTGATTCAAATTCATAAATGTTGTAACCCAGGAATCAAGCTGCAGCATGGCAGACTGGGCGTTCCCCCAAGCAAAGACTTTACCTGACCACCCAGGTCTGGCAGACAAAGGGAGGGAAGGCTATGGGAACTTTACACACACACATAGTGTTTTGACCCCATGAGAAGCGACTAGCAGGTGCCATCTTGAGTCCAATATTCAAGGCCTCTTATTAGAAATTTGGGGGCGTGCATACACAAGGCAAAAAGTGAGAAGGTAGTAATTTCATGTTTCAATTAAACAGGCAGTTCTTTCTTCAGAGAAGAAAGCTATCAGGCTGAAGGACAGAGGAGCACTAAACTATAGATCAAAGAATAGTTGGGGTAGGATTTAATAAGGGAAAGTTACAGCCCACAGGTTAGAGATCTACAGATGCAGGGTAGTTATCAGTTGATTTCTAGCATTATTTATATCCTGTCTCTAAGCTGCTGATCTCTAGGTACACAATTTCTAGACTAATTTCTCATCTACTGTGCTGAACATTCTACCCCCCTCTAGTTGTACATTGCAGCGGAGGGGCTGAGACTTGGGGCTATAACCCACACAAGTTCTCAGGGACACCAGACTACTCTAACTTTCACCCACAGACTGAAAAGAGTATGTTTTTTAATAGATATATATGGTTTTGATAAAAATAGGAAGAACAGAATGGCTTCAAGTATTATAAAAATGTCTTTTGACATTTGTAACTATTTTCAAAAATTCAGTGGTATGGCAGGTCTAAGTGGTAATGGTTGCCTCTATAAGAATATAAAGCATTAAGTTACGAAAAATAACATTGGCTTGAACAAGTCTACCTTTGAAGTGTAGCAATTATTTTTGGCTCATGGAAATAATAATACAGATTATGAAATCTTGCTGAGAGTCACAAAGAACAAACATTTTTAGAAACAGAGCCAAAATCAAGAAAAAGAACCAAAAAAGCTGTGGGTGAGTTCTCCTTTTTTCGTAATTATTCAATTCTTCTACCAGTTATGTTAGCAATGCTTTGAGGAGTCAGAATAAACATGGTAGAGGCAACTCTAGAGAAGTCATTCTGCTATTAAACACTTAGACTCTTGAAAATATACTTACCCAACGGAAGCAAATAAGAAAGATTCAATCACTAAGTAGGTGATGTGGAAAAACTCTGCCAAGTTCTAGGTCAAAGTCCAAGCAGGCACAAGGCTCTAGGTACCAGACAATTACATTCTGTGTAACTTTAGGAAGAAAGATTTGTCCGAGATAGAGCCAGAATAAAAAGAATGACTTTACAAAGGGACATAGTAATAACTGAAAGAAAGAAATGCCCTGAGGAAGATTTTGCTTAGGGGCCTCTGACTTCCAGATAGCTGCTAAATAAAATGGTGTATTTCTTTTTTTTTTTTTTTTTAATTTTATTGAATGGTAACTATGTACATTAATGCCCTTCTGGGGTACAGTGTGGGGTTTTCACATGCAATCTGAAATACTTCCATCAAACTGATCAACACAGCCTTCATGTCATTTTCT